>APFE031544570.1:204873-262331 GCA_000404065.3 Pinus taeda
TGACCGTCGGATTGTAAGTTACAAAATGTACAACGGTAAAGAAACACACTTTACCTAACTCTATATCTAACTCTATACTAGACCAAGTTGAACTTAACTATTTCCTATGTGTCGGAATATCCTAACACGTGGAAAGTGACAAAGTTGCAACCTATGAAGCTGCATGTAGGAAGCTGCACCATGGAGGGAAGTTCCACACAACGCAATAGAAAAGTGACTGTTGGAGTCCCTATTCATGAATTGAGAACTAGAAGACAGTTAAGGGGACCAGGATGGCAGCATTTAAGGAAAAAATATGTGAAGATCTACTACCAAAACAACATTAATTATCGGAAATTGGGGGAGTGGTTGGATTTGAATTCAAATACCCCTATAAATTATGCTTGTCAGTGCAATAGAGAACACTTTGCACTCTTAGAATTGCTAGTGATATTTGTTGCCTGTCACCTAGACTGAAACCTACACCTACTAGAGAAACCCAAACAGCCAAATAAAAAAAGGACAAGTAGAAGAATCTGGTGCTAGTCATCACTTCCCCAAGAAAGCATTCTGAAATGCCAAATCCAAATAAAGATAAACAGAAGGTAGTGGACCTAAAGGTGGAAGAAGGCAGGGGAGCATAAGACATTGATGCTGAAGGAATAGAACCCATGACCAGGCTACCCAAGTATATCCCTCCGTGGAAGGGAAAGGTGAAGGTCCCGAAGGACCTAGATTCTGAGAAGTTCAATGTTTCCATGCTCCTACTACCGGAGCAGGTCCCTCTTGAAGGGTCACGGCTCGTGCAGATCCCACTGTTGAAAATGGAATATTAGGACCTCAAAGATCATGCTAGGTTTCCACACTTAGCGACATATAAGTACATGAGGTCCGTCTGCTACGTGGAGTCATGTGTCAGCACATTGGAAATGGAGGAATGGGTTTGTGGTGTCGAGAGCATGGGGTTACTCAATCTTCTATGGGTGCCCCATTATCATCACATCCCCATCAACATAATCTATGTGCACTAGCTGCTTGCATTGGTGAACGATGGGTGTTTATGGCTAGCAGGGCCTATCCCATTATATACATGCTTATCCATAGAATCACGCACCTATTGTATGAAGATCTGAACCCAACCAAGGAGTTTGGTAGAAAGACAAGGGAAAAGGACCTAACACAATGAATGAATAGAGATTATAGCCTCCTGAAGAAGCCGCGAGGGTATTCAATCATCTCTATCAAAGATCTGTCAAATCAATTGGGCACCTAGATATTAGTAGGGAAGGTGATGAGGAAATGTCGCGCGGATGAAGTTTCGACGCCTGTAGCTTCCTTGGCTTCCTAGTGCATTAAGGGCACACAATTCAATTGGTCCAGAAACATATATCAAGAGTTCCTCCCAAACTCCCGAGAGGCCTAGCATAAAACAAAGTCATTTCACTATGCTTGGTTATGTGGGAATTGCCAGAGGAGAGCTATTTTCCTCCACTTGAGGAAGGATTATTGGAGGCAACACAATTTGCCTCCTTATGGCCTACAAAGGAGCCCACACAGATTACAGAGACAAAAATATTTTGGTTCCTTATGGAAATGAGTCTCTGTATAGCCATTAACTAGTGTCTAACGTTGTCCCCAATGTTGTACATGTAGTTGTCACCCTACGTATCATTCAAGTCTGATTTCTAGAGAGTGTACATGCAAGAATGGAAGGATCCACAACAGAAATGGCATGACTTTCCATATTTGGTGACGGGAACAGATGTGCAGGAGGTGGTAGAAATATGGCCTATAGATTGGCATGTTCCCTCAGACATAGATGATAAAACAAGCATGGACATGGGAAGTTCTATTGTGCAGACGAGAAAGGAGGTAGTTAAGAAATCTACACGTACACTTGCGGAAAAGAAAAAGAAGTATGTTGCAAAAAAAGATCAAGTGAACAAGAGCATGCTGCTAAGGAGCAGGTGGAATAGGAGCAACTTGAGTCACAAAAAAGAGACAATTTAGCTTTGTCATAGATAGAGGAGGAGGAAATTTCAGGGAAAGGTGATGGTGGAAGGCATGCGGAAGAAGTAGAAATCAGATAAATCATAAGCTGATCCCATGGTCTTAACAGAAGGAAATCTCAACGACATCGGGGATAAAATTAGGGATGGCACGAATGAAGTGTTGCAGCTGTTTGAGCAACAATATATGTAGATGCTTGGGAGCATCGAAAAGGATATATATGAGCTACAGATCTAGGAAAGTGGAATACAGGTCACTACCAAGCAGGCAAGCGCAAAGCAAGTGAGCTTCGAAACGGGGACAAGCCAAGTAACAAAGTTAGTCCGGAAACTTGACCTCAGAACCATAATATTTCCATATCGAGCCATTCACACAAAATCCATTGATGATCACATTATCCTGAGTACTATAAAAAACATCGAGCTGGATATAGTGCCACTCTGCAATGAGATCGTCCGTGCACTACATGCAAGGGTGGCAGATGAATTGAGAGCCCAAGAGTAGCACACCCTGAACCTCATCAGCAAGTCTATAGTGAACAATGAGTAAATGTTTGCTAAAAGGACAGACCCTCTCATGGACAAGGAGATGCTAAGAGTGTAGACTTCATGACTAGAGTCAGTAGTTGCAAAGGCATGCAAGATAGTGCCTAAGCTTCATATTCCAGAGGATGCACAGCTAGAAGAAAAGGTTAGAAAACTAGTTGTTGGTGTGCGCAAAGCTAGAGCAGAGGTTGGTTGAGTTTAGTTTGAACTCAACATGAAGATCATAGAGCTGCAGTTAAAGTTGTAGCCTAAGACTCCTCCTGAGGTCCGAGAGTAGTGTGGAGCTACAATAAAGGAAGGAATGGATACCCTGGATGCAACAGTCACTGACTGTACAACATTTTTCAAACAATAAATAGAGTTAGTGACCAACCTGTAGGAGGATCCAAGCTTGCAGATACTAAATACATAGGTAAGGGAGCTATAGCAACAATATGATGAAGTCAGGGTAACTGCACGCTCCATAGAACCAACACCGTGCCTTGCCAAATTACAGGAGGGAAAGAATCTCCTAGCATGGGTAGAGGAAGCACAAAAGAAGGATGCCTCGCTTAAGGCCAGGCTACAACCTTGGTTGGAGGAAGCTTGCCAAGTCTTGACCACTATCTAAGATAAGATTAAGGGTTTACAATAGACATAAAAAATGATGAGGCTGGTCGTAGAAGGACCAACTATAGAAAAATTTGATGAAGAAGTCAAGTAGGTAGCAATGCAAAGCGTTATTGAAGTCGTAGTGATCCAAGTGGAGATAGGGGATCTTCGTAGCAAGATCACAATGCCAACTGAGTGACTCAAGGGCAAGTCACGATCTTTATGTTGGGGGCCTGTTGGGATGGGATCCCCCAGGTTAGTTTTGGGGTTATGATAACCCAAGTTTTTGAACATTTTTGTAATTAATGTAAAGTCTCCATTATTTTTGGATGCGGAGAGCGTAGATGATTAGGAGTAAAAGGGGTTTAAAAACTTGTTTTATGTATATTTGAGTCAGTTTTAAGATCTTCCCATGGTCGATGGACCATGGGATTGTATGGGAAAGACTATAAATAGGTGTGTCTTAGATAGTTTATGGCATATAACGGATGGATTCTTAGGTGATAGCAAGAGGAAGAGTGGGTCAGATAAGAGAAGAAAGGCTCTGCGGCTCAGTGCACAGAGGCCCAGGTAGAGTCCACAACTAAGTGCATGGAGCCCTACAGCTGAGTGCGTAGGGTAGTTTTGAGTTTGTAATAGTTAATTGAAGATAAATAAATATAATATCCGAAGAATTCTTGGCTATTTTTGTTTACTTCTGTTTATGATATATGTTGTCAATGAATAATTCGTTTTATGGAATATTGATTGAATGTTGTGCGATTCTGTTGGATCACTATTAATGATGTATGTAAAGAATGTTTATGTATTTTTGCGAAGACTCTCATGATCTCTCTGATTTTTGCTAATAACCTAAGTATATCTGCGTGAACACTAATTTAGGGTTGTTCTTTGATGTCTGTAAGTGGATAAATTGACCATTAAGGGTCCACAAAGACTAATTGTAGACCTTCACGAACGTCTAAAGGCCATTTTGATAGAGTTGCAGTATCATGCCCTAGGAGTGTATCGGTCTATGTGAAGGAAGATCTGAGGTGATAAAAGACATCACACTAGTCTATGGATGCAGAAACTTGGTTCTTTAATCCCTCCATATGGCTTCAGGTGGGATTGTAGCCTACGCTACATGGGTTGTTACTGAAAGGGCTAGTAGTTTAGGGATTTGTTGGTTGGTGCAACTAACTCTGAACCTAGGTTAGGACCCCCTAAGCCAAGAGACCTAGAGCTGCACCCTATCCCTATTTTCATTAATTATAGGTCACCTTGTGCTTAACATCAATCTGTATCATGGGTCTTTGACTGAGTGGTTTCCCATGTTTTCAATGTTATCTTTCATTATCACACATTGGGATTCATGCATTACCTTGGTTTCAATTTGACCCTCTCGGTGGATTCCTCTTCTCTGTGTTAGCCTTTATTATTGGTTGGTTAAGAGGGTTTCTATAGTGCATCGGCCACATCTTATGTACACTGGAAAATTGCTTCGATTGGGTTACTACATCTTTATTCATCCAATTCCTTCCACATCATTAGCCTACGTGTTACAATCGTGCTCGATTAATGAAGGATGCCTTAATGCCTTCTTTCCAATAGATTTGTTCCCATCGACTTCAACTCATTTCTCTTGGAACAAGGTCTAGATTCCATTTGGTTGTACCTTAGGGATTGCAGTCATCAGTGGTAGAATCCTTCACTATCGACAATGGGAAACATTATTGTCTACTGATTGATAGATTCTTCCAAGTGTTCGACTTCAACTCATGTATTCACACTTGTTAGATTGTACTAGGTACCTTGGCTCTCATCATCATTATCAGTGAGTAGTCTCATGTTTGTTAACATCATACATCAATGACTGGTAATCAAATGGTTTCTCACATGGTCAACTTTAGATCATTTATTCCCATTGTGTAGAAATGTACTACGATGATCGGTGAAGACCTTGGGTTTGCATCAACATTTGTTGGTTCACTTGTCAGTCCATCATGTTTATACCAGTGATACCATCCGCCTTATATGTTGTAGTTCGTTATAGCGACATCCTATATGTCAGCACATGAGTTGTGTGTAGTTCCATTTGTTCCACTATTTGACTTGGTATTTTTTGGATCAACTTCATGACTTCACTGATTTGCTTTCTACTTCAACATCATTGATCAATTCTTTATATGTGATATTGAGACGTGTACTTCTTTGGATATGATTAGATGATCCACTATGTATTTTCAGTCCTTGTATACTTTTATACATATTGGAAGCACTTTTTGTATTTGATAAGTGAACATGCTTTATTATATCTAAGCATGGGTATGCCTGCCTTAGACATAAGGTTTCTTTCTAATCTCTTTCGTTGGCTTGGTAGGTTGAATTATGGTGAACTCCTCTCAGGTCTTGGCATGATTCCATCTATGAAATTAATACATTTCCGCCATCATGTAGCCCTTCTGACCTCATATATTAGGGCATTTATTATAGAACCATTTACCACCCTTGGTAGATTTGATGCTCTTTGTTATCGCCTAGGGCAACCCTTCCCTTGCAAACTTGGTCCAAGTTTTAAAAAAATAATGTTTAAGTCCCATACGTTGTTTTACCCTGTATAAATCACATGTACACATGGATGAGTGTATACCCAACCCACGTATATGTGTTAAAACATTAAAAAATATAAAGTCTCCTTAAATTCAGGTGGATTTTATGAGTTTTACCTGTTACTCACCTATTATAGCTCGTGGCCCAACTATTTACCAACTAAAAAAATCATTTGAAGAACTATAAATAGACCTCCGTGGGAAGGCCTAAGGGGGTGGGTAAAGATTGGATATTGATATTATAGTTGATTGCATCCCTGATCAAGTCTAAAGAAATCTTTGTGCCTTCTGCACTCCCAAGTCATAGGAAATCTTTGTTTCCTTCTAGAGATGTCCCTGATCACTTTTATGACATCCTAGTGTATACCAATGGAGGAGGATTGCTGAAGCATGGGCATGACAGATCTAGAGGACGGTTTCACTTGGAACTGGAGGATGAATCAAGTTGTAGTTCTTTCGTACCTTTTAGTTTACATCAATAAAGAGGTGTTGTTTTGTTCTTGATATTTATGGTCTTAATGCATTAAGCTATGTTATGATATTTCTATAAATCTTATGTTAATTATTATTTGCTTACATGCTTTCTATTATTGTTGTTGTATATGCTTTATGTGAATGAGTTGTAGGTTTTAAGGCATTGGAAGAAGCAAAAGGGTTTGGACCCTACGGGAACGACCCAAAATGTAGGACCTCCAGGTAATACCTCTTCTTCCTACTTTAGTAGTTTACATATTATGATTTCTTGTCTACATGCCTCTTTATGTTGTAACCCCTCTACTTTGTTGGGGTTCTCAACCCAAGATCGCAAGGTGACTTCACCCATAACACTTGGTGTAGAGGACATAGTTATATGTTTTTGTGAATTATTTATTTGATATGTTGCTTCAAAGACATCATATGTTACTGTTGGGATTTGTTATTGAGGATTCCAGCTACATCTCAAGTTTAGGGAAGTATTAACTAAAAAATATCTTAAAATATAAAAATATTGTCAAGATACAAAAGGAATGAAGCTAAAAACCTCGTCATCCATATTTATTTTATTTTTTCACATAATCAAGGAGATGGTAGTATCTGATTCCGAAGTGAAATTGATGAGGTAGCTCATCAACTCTGGTCTATGAAAATTTTTGAGAAAAAATAATCTACTGAATTCTTGAAATATAGGGTCCAAATATTCCTTTGTGTCTCCAAAACCGTGATAGATGTGTAAAAATTGAAAGATTTTTTTTTAAACTATCTCATTTCCAACAACATTCTCCTTCGGAATTGAAAAAATAATTTTCATAATCTCAAAAATCGCACCCAAAGTTAATGAGTAAAATAGGAAATTATTTAATATTTAAATCTGGAAAAATGGGATGCAAAGGTTCCTTCGTATATTCCAAACTATGACACCTATGTAAATACTAAGAGCATTTTATGTTAATGAGTTGTATCCCACCAAAAATTCTTCTGGTTTTCAAAAACTTACCTCCAACTATTTGGAAGCTACGCTTTAAGAAAATAACTAAAACATAGTTTTGAGACTAAATATGAAAATATATTCATAAGGAAAAAAATGATGCATTGACATTGAATAATGATCCACATCAAAATATTGTATTAAAAGGTGGAGATGTAGCTAGAATGTCTACTAAAACTACGGATCAAAAAAAATCACTGATATTTTGCAGTAAAATATGAAAATCTCCTTCTTTTTTTTTTAAGTCCCACTTTGATTTCTATCAATGCGCTCATCATAGAAAATTTTCATTGGAGCTCTCACTTGGTTTTATAAAAAATGATGTTCAACGTGGAAAATAACCTTAAGAGAGCCTTATCCTAACCAATTTCCTTATCGGTAACTCAAAATGTGCATATTTTTTGGTCATTGAAAAATTAACTAGGCATGTGTTGTTTAGATGAAAATAGCCAAAGAACTACCAAATTATCTTGCAATGCTTGTCAAAAATAGGGCATATACTAGCATTAAGAGATTATCTAGCAAAGTTTTGTCAGACAAATCCAAAATTAGCACTGACAATTCATCTAGTAGCACTTTATCAAAACAAAACAAAATGGCGCTAACAAAAAATTTGATAGTGTTGTCTTGGAATCTTTATTTTAATGTTTTTTCTTCCTATAGCAAGAGTTCCATATTGGTTTCTCTTCTTGGCCTTGCGGCCTTGTTCTCCTCCTTTACCCTATCTATGAGCCTTTTTCTTCTTGCAATAAATTGAAGCTTCCTCCCTGTATATAAAAATATCCCTCACGCTATGTCATCAAGATGAAACAATTGAATTTTCAAGGTTTCGTAGCCGAAACTTATAGTTAAGTGTAAGCTTATTGGTGGGTCTGGTATGGGATTTTCTCATCCCATACATTTTAGCCAGCCTGTCTTCCCTTTTACTCTCTCTCTACATACTATGTGTGTCACGATGTATGTTGATTTATCATTGCTTCCTTCATTAATGAACACATCATCCGTTGCCATTTATTTTGGCATTTCCTTCCTTTGATATAATTAGAATTGGCGCTACAAAATTAAATGGAATCGTACATATTTTGTTTTATAAAAATTGGATCTTCGGACCCCAATTGAGTTAAACTAAAAATTTTAAATGTGATAATAGATTCAATTAATTGTTTGTAAAACAAAGCATTTAAGATGATCCATTATGTACTATATTGATTCACTCTCTCACCCTCTCAGTATAGTTAAGATCCCAACACTTGGTATAAGAGAAGGAGTCTTCAAGTGCAACTTGACTACTAGAAGGAAAATCTAGCAATTTTTTTTCTTGATTGATCATCAAGGTGTGTCACTGCTTAGTGTTGCAAGCCATCCGATATGTAGTGAAGAGGAGAAATAATAATTATTGCCTTGTGGATGTTGGGTTGTGTTATATTATTTCAACGTAGTTAACAGGGGGTTTGGAGGGCACCTGTAACCCCACTTTATGGGGTTCAGAGCAGCACCCTGGAAAATTTTGGTTTTGGACCCTATGTTAGGTTGGGCAGACCCACCTATGGTTTTGTGTATGATTTTCGCACATGTTTTTTGGACGTTATGGTTTTTCTATCCATGGTTTTGGACGCGATGGTTTTCGGTCCATGGTATTGGATGCTTCGGCATGTATAAATATGTATTGTAACACTGAAAGGAACATAATGAAAAATCAAGCTAGTAGTCCCATTTATGGGATCCAATGGGAAAATCTGTCTGTATATGTGTTTTATGTGTTATGCTCTCGCATTGCTTATTTTTCTATGTTTTAGAATTCATATGTAGGTAATTTTTGTAGCGGGATAAAACCTACATTTGGTATCAGAGTAGTTTTGGATTCAAGGGGATGCCTTTGTTGCTGAGGGGTTTCGCTCGGGCCTGTGGTAGACCTTGTTCAGTGGGCGATTTGCGTGATCGATTCTGGTGGTGAAAGAAGATGGCGAGTGGTGGAAAAATAGAGATCAAGAAATTTAATGGTTATAGTTTTGAGTTGTGGAGACTCAAGATGGAGGATCTATTGGTGGATAAAGACCAATGGATCGTGGTAGATCCGGGTACTAAACCAATGGGAGTGTCTGATGAAGAATGGAAGAAGTTGGATCGAAATGCAAAGAGCACAATACAATTGTGTGTCTCAGATTCAGTATTGTTGAATGTATCAGGGGAAGCTACGGCGAAGGCTTTGTGGGACAAGTTAGGGACTTTATACCAATCTAAGTCTCTGGTGAATAAATTGTTCCTACAGGAAAAGCTGTATAACCTGAGGATGAATGATGGAGACTCGGTGACAGAGTATTTGAATGCATTTAATATTGTGGTAAGTCAGTTAGCATCTATTGATATTAAAACTTTAGATGAAGATAAGTGCATCATTTTATTGTGTTCTCTACGAGATTCGTGGGATAGTCTAGTTATTGCAATAGGTAGCAATGCAACTGCCTTGCATTTTGATGAAATTGTCTCATCCTTACTGATAGAGGAGATGAGATGGAAAAATATGGAGAGCCAAAATCTTGATGCCTTATCTGTACGAGGGCGGACCTAGAACAAAAACAAAAATAGGTCATTGAATGGGAGATCTAAATCTAAAGGGATATCTAAATCTCTAGGAAAACCTATAAAGGTGGCGCACTAGAAATGTGGAAAGGCAGGGCACTACAAAAGGGACTGTAAATCTAAAGCTCCTGACAAAAGAAAGGGATCTGATGAGGCTCCTTCAACAAAGGCTAAAACCACCTCAGATGAAGGTGGGGATGTGTACTTGGCTTCCTGAAGTACACATGTAGATCATGAAGCATGGTTGATTCACTCAGGTGCATCCTTTCACCTCATTCCCCATAGAGTGTGGTTCTGCAAGTATGAGAAATATGATGGTGGTGATGTATTCTTGGGGGATGATAGGAAGGCTAAAATCACTGGTCGTGGAAACTTAAAGTTGAAGTTGCAAGGTGGAAGGGTTAGAACACTTTCGGGTGTTCTACATATTCTTGCATTGGCCAGAAATCTGATTTCTGTAAGCAAGCTGGATGATGCAAGTGTAAAAACAGTCTTCGAGAAGGATACCTACAAGATGGTTCAAGGAGCACTAGTATTGATGTAGGGAATTCAGACTAGAGCTCTGTACAACCTACAAGGTAGCACTGTTATTAATGGGTGCAATAGTTCTGTGGTTCCTGAAAGTGGAGCAGAGAATCTAGTGGTCTCTGGAGAGAAGACCATGTTGTGGCATCAAAGGCTTAGACATATTGGAGAAAAGGACCTTCGGATACTTCATGGTAAAGGTATGGTGGAAGGTATGAGTAATAGCTCTTTGGATTTTTATTTCTATGAAACCTGTGTATATGGGAAGCAAAATCAGGTGATTTTCCCCTATGGTAGTAAGAGGGTGAAACATATATTAAAACTTGTGCACAGTGATGTGTTTGGACCTGTGAAGGTTCCATCACTAGGTAAGTCTGTGTAGTATGTATCATTTATAGATGACTTCTCGAAGAATACATGGATATATTTCCTTAAGAAGAAATATAAAGTCTTTGACATGTTTAAAGAATTTAAGGCTCTGGTGGAAAACCAAACAGAGAAGAAGATAAAGATGTTGAGGATAGATAACAATGGAGAGTTTTGCAGTAAGGAATTTGAAGAATTCTGTAAGAAGTGTGGTATAGCACGGTAGAAGACTACTCCATATACACCTCAACAAAATGGAGTTGCAGAAAGAATGAATAAGACGTTGATGGAAAGGGCAAGAAGCATGCTCAGTGGTGCTCAGTTAGGATAGGAATTGTGGGCAGAGGCAATGGATACTGCATGTTACCTGGTCAACAGGTCACTTTCATCAACGTTTGAGGATAAGACTCCACAAGAGGTATGGACTGGTAAGAAACCCTCTCTTTCACATCTGAGGGTATTTGGATGTGATTCATATGTACATTTTCCAAAGGAGAAACAAACCAAGTTGGATAGTAAATCTGAAAAGTGCATCTTTATTGGGTATAAGGATGGTTTAAAGGCTTATGAGCTTTGGAACCCAGTCATGGGGAAGGTTGTGTACAACCGAGATGTGGTGTTCAAAGAGGTGAAAGATTTTATTAAGCATGAAGTCCAATGAAAGGAACCTGAGAAGATAGAGTTTGAGCTAAAGGAGGAACAATCAGACTGAACAACAGAGGAGGAATCAAAAGATGAAGAGCCACAAAATATGCTCTGAGAAGATCAGTTCGAGAAAGAAGGCAGCCTGAAAGGTATAGTCCATCTGCTTTCTGTTCAAATTTTGCTTTATCTGTTACTGACGATGATCCTAGAACTGTGAAGGAAGCAGTAGATTCGGAGGATGGAAAACTCTAGAAAGAGGCCATGGTTAATGAAATGGCATCTTTGTACAAAAATGAGGCTTGGGTTCTAGTGGAGTTGCCAGCTAGAAGGAAACCCATTGGCAGCAAATGGGTGTTAAAAAAGAAGACAAATGCAAAAGGAAAAGTGGAAAAATACAAAGCTCGATTGGTAGCAAAAGGTTATTCCCAGGTGCCACGAATTGATTTTGGTGATATTTTTCCTCTTGTTGCCAAGGTAACTTCTATTAGATTATTTTTATATGTTGCTACTACTTTTGATTTTGAGGTAGAATAGATGGATGTGAAGGCAACATTTCTTCATGGGGATCTAGAAGAGGAAATCTACATGAAGCAACCTGAAGGCTTTGCAGTGAAGGGTAAGAAAGAACTGGTATGCAAGTTAGAGAAGTCTTTGTATGGGTTAAAATAGTCACCAAGGATGCGGTATCAGAAATTTGATACATTTATACGGGCAATTGGCTTCACTAGAAGAAAAGAAGATCACTGTGTGTATTTTAAATTAATTGGTGACCGTGTTATATATCTGGTCTTGTATGTAGATGATATGTTGCTGGATGGAAATGACAAAGAAATTATCTAGGATTTGAAGACTCCATTGTCCTCCAAATTCGACATGAAAGACCTTGGTGCTGCAAACTATATTTTGGGCATGGAAACTAAAAGAGATCAGGAAAAGAGGAAGCTTTGGTTAAACCAGAGGAAGTATGTTGAGACAATATTACAGAGGTTTAATATGCAAGATAGTAAACCGGTGAAGGTTCCTATTCATGTAGGTGTGAGGTTATTTGCTGAACAATTTCCCATGACAGAAGAAGTGGAAGAGGACATGTCTCGTGTTCCATATGCAAGTGCAGTTGGTAGCTTGATGTATGCAATGGTCTGTACTAAACCAAACATTACACATGCAGTGGGAGTATTGAGTAGGTTTATGTCAAAACCAGGAAAGGAGCATTGGACAATAGTGAATCAGGTTTTTAGGTATTTGCATGGCACCAGTGATTATGGTCTGTGCTACCAAGGAAGACCAAGATTGGACAGAGTGTTGGATATTCATGGCTTTGTTGATGCAAAGTGGGATGGAGATCTGGATCAGAGAAGATCTACAAGTGGGTATGTGTTTGACCTATTTGGAGGTGCAATTAGTTGGATGAATAAGAAACAATCTGTAGTGGCACTATCAACTACAGAGGCATAATACATGGCAGCCACTCATGCAAGCAAGGAAGCAGTTTGGTTGCAGCGATTGTGTTCAAGTATGGGGTTAGTACAGGAAGCTATAAGGTTAGACTGTGACGGCCAAAGTGTAATTTTCTTGGCAAAGAACCCTGCATATCATTCAAAGACAAATCACATTGATGTTTAGTATCACTTTGTGAGGGATATGATACAAGACAAAAAGGTGTTGCTAGTAAAGGTGGACACTTTGAATAATACTTCAAATGCATTGAAAAAATATGTGAGCTCTGAGAAGTTGTCTTGGTGTATAGAGACAATAGGCATTTCAGGTCTGGGAAAAATACTAAGCTCTCTTGTGGCCCCCTATGGAAAGAAAAGAACAAGTGGGAGAATGTTGGGTTGTGTTATATTCTTTCCACATAGTTAACAGGGGGTTTAAAGGGCACCCATAACCCCACTTTATGGGGTCTAGGGTAGCGCCGTGTAAAATTTTGGTTTTGGACCCTATGTTACATTGGGCAGACCCACCTATGGTTTTGTGCATGATTTTCGCACATGTTTTTTGGACGCAATGATTTTTTGGTCCATGGTATTGGATGCGATGGTTTTCGGTGCATGGTATTGGATGCTTCGGCATGTATAAATATGTATTGTAACATTGAAAGGAACATAATGAAAAATCAAGCTGGTAGTCCTGGTTTTGGGATCCAGTGGGAAAATCTCTATGTATATGTGTTTTATGTGTTATGCTCTCGCATTGCTTATTTTTCTATGTTTTAGAATTTGTATGCAAGTAATTTCTGTATGGGGTTAAAACCTACAGTGGATATAATGTTTGTAATTTAGTGGTTGAATTCTATGGAAATGATACTCCCTCAAATAAAGTGCAACAACATAATGCTCAAGAAAAATGTGTGATCTTCATATATCTTCACAATTCAGATCTTGAGAAGATAATGGATCTCGAATCTACAAAGAACATATGGGAGATATTGTAGGTCTTATATGGAGGAGAAATTGGTAGTAGCAATGGAGAAAGGGAGAAGAAGAAAAATAAGAAAAATAGAAAGGCTTTTCAAAAAGAAGAATCTCATCCTAATGAGATCCAACCCCCTAGTGCAAGATTAGCATTTATTTAAGAATAGAAATAAAAAAATGAAGGCATATGTGAACCATATGCATTCCAATAAGGTAGATATGAAGGTATGAATTATGATGAGTTATTTCTCATTTATGCACTAGATATTTATGATGGTATCCATTTACATTTGAATAGACAAGATGATGATATTTGTGAAATAGTAGTGGTTCTTAAAGCTGAAATTGACTCGGCCATGGTTATAATAAATAAGATAACTATTGAAGTTTAAAGGATGACAATTGAATGTAAATATTAAGAAAAATTATTATAGATTTTTTATGCAAAGTAGAATGAGCTCAAGTAGGAAGTCATATATTTGAAGGCCTATATGGAACAAATGAGAATAATTGAAGATGTGAGCAAAAAATAGTTAAAAGAAGGAGAGAGTCATGTTGAAAGGCTAGAGGATAAAGTGTTCTTGATTAGGAAGGAGGGTGAAGAGAAAAACAATAAACTATACTTGGAGAAGAGGACCAAGGCTCTAGAAAACATGCCCAAGAGAGAAATATCTCACTTAGTCAGGTTTGATTGAGGGTTTCAAAAGGGAGAATCTAGCACAAAAACACATCTATAAAAAAGAATGCAGGACATAAGAATCCTACAAATAAAAATGACAGAAATATGAGTAGAAAGTAGCAGAACCAAGAATTGAGAAGTGTATCAAGAGGAGCACCTATGACAAGAAGGTCACTCACTACACGAGAACACTATAACAAATATTATTGATTTCAAAAACGGAATAATAACCACTTAGCTAATTTAATGGATGAAGTTGAATGTTATATCTACAAAAACTATGGAAATCTGACAACCAATTGTAGAATAAAATTGTACAAATCTTATCAAAATAATATGCAAGGATTTGGGTAGAAAAGGAGATCAACAAACTTCAAGTATACTATTTCATTTCATGGTTATTTATTTTTATGTAACTTGTTTGGCAACAAGGTAATTAATTATAGAACTCATGCATGGAGTAGAAGCATGTTCAATGCATGGAAAATATCTAATGTGAACAATAGAGGGTATGATCTTCTAGCCTCATATTTTGGTCATGTGTGATGTTATACCTATGACAACATTGATCACATGGATAGAGATTGTATGTTGTTAGGTTTCTCAAGGTAAATTAGGAAAACAAATTGTAATAGACATAGGTTAAAGTTTCATGTAATAAAGGATAATAAAGGAAAAATAAGACAAAGGTCATGGGGCATGTATTCCAAGCTGAATGTTGGGGAAAACATCATAATGGGCATCACTTTTGGTTTATTTAGGGACATGGAAATTGAAAAGGGATAAGAGGAAATAAATGGCATTTAATTATAAAAATAAAGGAAAATAGGAGAAAAGGAAGGTGAAGAGTAACATATATTCATGTAAAGGAAAATAGATGAAAATGAAGAAAAATGAAGAAAAAGGAGACCAATGATAAAAAAGAATCATAGGTTTAGTTCACAAGTTTTGTCAGTTTAGCTTGGCTCTCTCCTTTCATTCTCTCTCTCATACACTCTTGCACATAGAGTACTCTTGGAGCATTGTGGCATGAACATCCATTTGGAGAAAGCCCAAGAAAAGGAAAACAAAGGAGCACAAGGGGAAGGTTGGATTAACAACTTCAATAGGATGATTTCGTAGGTATATGGTTTCATTTGTAATTTCATTACTCCATTGTGAATTCATAGTACAAGGATTTTTTTTATTTGGTTCATTTGACATCATTGGAATGGGTTTTTCTTGGTTTGACAATGGTTTCTTCCTTACCTTGCCATTTTATGGATAGCCATGGTGTGATGGGATTCATTCTTGGTTGAGCTTTGGATTTCTATAAGGTTTTTTCAACTGGGTGAGGTGGTCTCAAGAAAATTCCCAAGGGTTAGGGTGGAAATGGTTTTCTCTAGCAAGCCCTCAATAAGTGGGTGGAGATAGAATAATTCCTTAAGGTATGGTGAAAAAAATTTGAGGAATCCAAGCTCAACCTGGTTTTCTGGTCTTAGATCCTATTTAGGTGAGATAATAGTAGCTTTAGGGTGGAGGTTCTTTACCTCGGGAGTCCTTGGTTGATTATGTCTTGGTTTATTCAATGATTTCCTACATTCATGATTAGAATAGCCACCGAGGTGATTGGATGAGAGAAAGATTTGGTTCAACCCAATCTGTGGTTGGGTGGTATTTTTAGATTTTGCACAAGTTAATAAGAGTTGTTTCCCTATTGTAATATATGCGAATTTTTACTTGTTATTATGTGGATTCTACGGTTGATTTGTCATAGCTAATACTCTGGTTATATTCTGGTTATAAGAATGGTTCTATGATTTTCTCTAGCTATGGATCTTATTCATGATTTGCTAAGTATTTGAATGGTTTATGAATGAATGGGTTAACACATTTTGTTGCAAATAATTGATAAGGAATTAGAACTTCTTAGTGATTTTCAAATGAAGTTCAAATATTTAAGATCCTATATGCATTCATGGCTTGTAACATACATGTTTACCATATTTTTTACGAAATGTCTAATGTGTACTAGGCAGTGTAGGACAATTTCTTGCTCCAAATTAGAATGTTTGGCATTTTTATTAGCGTAATCAAATTATAGGAAATTCTCGTAGTGGTCTAAAGGCTAGCTTAGAAAATTGTCTTAGATATCAAAATTGTTGGCACTGAACTAGGAAATTTAGGACATAACCACATGGAATCAATCTCATGAGTGCAGTTATAGAATCATAACTACATTCATGTTATTTTTTGGGTGGGGTTGGGGTGTTATGCTTGTGGAAAAGCAGTTATAGCTCAGGATCTGATCATCAGAGGTTCTGAACTAAGTTCTGGGTGATATAGTGCTCCTAATAGTATCAATAAGTTTTCATGTTGCAGCCCCCACTTCCATAACTGAAACTTGCAAGTCATGTCATGTCATAGTAGTAATCAACTCACATTCACACTTCAGAGCTTCTAAAAGCGGATAAATGTTGGGAGGGGTAGTTACATATTGGTATCAGAACTTAAATATTTAAACACTTGGACAGGATGGGCTAGATGTGATTGTTATGCGTGCATGTCAGTTGTATGCATGCATTATAGTGGCTAGGGTTCTCATGTATATAGTTGGTGTTACAATTTGGGTTATCATGAATGATGTTAATAAGTTGATATGTTGGTTTGAATATATATATGCCCCATTATTCCACAAGGGCATACATAAGATTGGGAATCATCGATTAGCCTTGATCCAAATGGCTCCTAGCTTCACAAAGATAGCTATTGGCTTAGTCCCATCTACCTCTAGGGGGAAAGGTCTTACCCATATCGTCAGTGAAGCCCCAACTCACACTATCTAGGTGGTCCAGGCCTCACTCGATGAGGCTTTTAAGTTTCCTGAAAGTGCCCTAATTTGTCAGTTTAATGGTTTTTGGCTGCACCTGAAAACTCTCCACAGTTGGATCTCGGAGGTATGGAAGCCTATCATTCCTGATGAAATTAATATCTACCCCTATGCTAGGGGTTTCTTTATAGTAGATTTTGAAAACCCTAAAAACAGGCATTGCATTCTAGATTCCGACCCTTGGTTTTGGGAAAACTCACGTCTATTCATGAAGCCATGGAACCCATCATTCGATCCCTCAACAACAGTCATAACCTCAACACCAATTTGGGTGAGATTGCCAAACCTACCCTTACATCTTTGGAATTTCTCCTCACTAAAAGTCATCGGAAATGCAATTGGGAAATTTCACTGCAAGTGCCCAGAAACAGAGGAATATGCCAGAACTACAAATGCATGCATCTGTGTGGAAATGGACTTCATCACTAGATTCCCAGCTGAAATAAACCTAACAAGTAAAGACTATGTGTGGAACCAGAAACTCGATTATGAAAGTGTCCTCTTCAAATGTCGATCCTGCTTTGAGACATGTCATGTAGCAAAAAATTGCCTAAAAGCCTCCTAGAAAAATTCTACTTGAAATAATCACCACAAACCTACATGGTGGGAAGGATCACAAAAAGAACATTACGCTATCATCAAGGAAGAATACTCTCTAGAAAACTCTAAATCGAAAGAAATCGAGCAAGAAAAAAACAACTCTCAAGACATGCAGGGGTAGAGCCCCACCTAACCACAAAAAAGTGAACTTGACAACCCCTCAAGCATCAATAGTTATGAGGATTCAAATACCGTACAAAATAAGTCTTCATTTAATAGCAAAGCACATCTCCCAGACCAAACTTCTTCTCCGACTATCTTCAAAAGGATGAACACAACAGATTGCGAAGCTAAGACACCATTGTCCCAAGAACCAGAAGAGATGAAGGAGATGCAAGATAAAGGACGTTGGAAGATCGTAGAGAAAAATAAAACAACTATAGCACCAATATCGCCAAGGAAGACGAGAAGCCAGACAATTAAGAACTAAGAAAATTATATGTCCAATAGACCAATTTGGTCTCAATGGATGTTAAACACCATTACCATCATCATATATATATCATACTAATATGGAATAATTTGATTTGTCTAACATTGTATATTTATAGGAAGAAAAAGATTAGAGATGATGAGAAAATTGGTGGAATACAACTCATGTGACTTTCCTTATAGATCAGCCGAGTAGTGAGGAGATGAGTACTCTACTGATATAGCATATACATTGAGAAGTTTGAAGGAATAAATCCGAAGTTGCAAGGTAGATAATGACAGGATAATTGAGTCACGGGTAAGCCTTTCCAAAGCTCAAGAATAGGAAGGCAAGGTTAATGTAGTGATCCTTTAGAGCCTATCATATTTGCAAAGACAAGGATAACAACATGATTGGTCATGGATATGGGAAAGGAGTGGTGGTAGGACTCAATTATGATATAGGTTGAACAAGGGATGACACATTCAGAGGTAGCATATGGTTAGGTACACCTAATAGTAGAGGTATTGCTCACGGATTCTATTCTAGTTCTGATTTAGAGAGACGTCATTGTCATCACTATCATCATCGTTATATAAGGAGTGAGAAGTAGTGATATCCAGATCAATTCAAGAAAGAAAAGGCTCATGCATTTCAGGAAGAAATGAAGAAATTGAAATAAGCAGAAGCATGGCTACATGGGATGAAGAATATTTTTTAATTCCATGATTATACAGAGAATATGAAGGCATAGATAACTATTTTTAGCCTCAAAGGAATATTAGATATCTCGTCGGAAGATACAAAGTATGTTAGAGGAATTAAAATAAACGATTTCAGTTCGCATCAGTTTAAAAGACTCTTCAGAAAGAAGTATTTGTCAGAAAGGTATTATGATGGAAGATCTAAGGAGTTCTATGAGTTGAAGATGGGTTCCATTACATATGAAGGGTACATGACAAAGTTTCTTGAACTATTGAGGTATGTTCTTTTTCTCAAAGATGAGAAGAAGGAGTCTTAAAGGGACATTAGTGGATTCCCTTAGCATTGAAGGATCATATTAAGTATGATGAGACTCGATCATTAGAAGAAGTCATCTTGAAATTAAATTGTTGTTATGAGTAGTCAAAGTGAAATCCTGAGCCTAAGCATGATTAGAAAGGTAATGAGAAGGCTAAAGGAAAATACCTCAAAAGTGGGGAGGATCCTAGGATGCAAGTGAGAAAGAAAATGTGGTTCCTTACAAGATGTTTAATGCAGTTGAGAAGGGAGATGGACCTCAGACTAATGAGAACAAAAATGAAGGAAGTTTTAGAGAAATGTTGCATTTTTGGATTTGTGGACAAGATTATTGCAAGAAGGATTGTCCATTATACTAGGGTGACATGCCTAAAATCTACAGTGCTTAGGAGAAGCAGATAGTTGGGGATTTTGGTCATAGAATTCCTAGGATCTATCTAACACATGATAACAAGAAAGTGGATCATCAGGAATCCATTATTGAGATGGAAGGTATTCTCTATGATCAAGTTGTTTCCATTTCGATTGATACTTAATCAATTATATTTATGTTAGTCTTGACCTAGTGGATACGTGTGGCTTGAATAAAGAAGTGCATGCAATGTTTTGGTTGTTGTAGTTGGCTACAGGGATTAAGAAAAGAGTTCATCATTTATGTTAGTCTTGACCCAGTGGATATGTGTGGCTTGAATAAAGATGTGCATGCAATGTTTTGGTTGTTGTAGTTGGCTACAGGGATTAAGAAACGAGTTCATTTGAGCTTAATGGTATGCCTACATCAACACATATAAATGTGCTTCCATTGTGTTAATGTAGTATTCTTTATGGTATGGATTGGTTTTTTACTGATAGGATCAATTTATATTGTTATGAGAAGGCTATTGAGTTATTGGATGATGATGGAGAGAAGAGAATATTGCATGGAAGGAAGAAGCCTACATCAGTGAGAATGGTTATAGTTGTGCAAGATAAGCACAATTGTAGAAAACGGTGTGTATTATTTGCAGTGTATTTTTCTAGTGACAAGGGGAAGGATGTTGAGGATGATGAAGTCTTGAAGACATATAACATTTTGATGTAGTTTCAGGATGTGCTTCCTGCAAATATTTCAGAGTTACTGGCTCATAGGAAAATATATTTCTCTATTGAGTTGGTACTAGGAGCAACACCAACATAAAAGGGTCCTTACAAGATGAGCACTCCAAAGTTGGTGGAATTGAAGTCATATCTAAAGGACAATATTGATAAGGGATACACATGGGATACATCAGCCTAAGTGTATCACCTTGGGGTGCATCAATGTTATTTATAAAGAAGAAGGATGGTATTCTCAAGTTGTGCATTGATTATAGGTAGTTGAACAAGGTGACGATCAATAATACGTATCCTTTGTCGTGGATTGATGATTTCTTTGATCAGTTGAAGGGAGCATAAATATTCTCCAAGATTGATTTGAGGTCAAGGCATCATCAGGTGTGAATCAAAGAAGAAGATATCTACAAGACCGCATTCCATACCAGGTATGGTGATTATGAATTTATGGGGGTTTCTTTTGTTCTTACTAATGCTCCAACCACTTTCATGTGTTTGATGAACAAGGTGTTGCATCTTTATCTGGACAATTTTGTGATGGTGTTCATTAATGATATATTGATTTATTCTAAGATTGAGGAAGAGCACGTAGAGAACCTAGAAGAAAGGTTAAGATTATTGAGAGAGCATAAATTGTATGCCAAGCTTAGCAGGTGACTTTTCTTTCAGTCTTAGGTTCACTACTTGGGACATGTTGTCTCCAAGGAGGGGATAACAGTGGAACCAAAAATGGTGAAAGCTATCATGGAGTGGCCAACTCCTAGGAATGTGGAAGAGGTTAGATTATTTATGGGACTTGCAAGTTATTACAGGAGGTTGATCATAAAATTCTCATAGATTCCCTATCATATTACACACTTGCAGAGAAAATGAAAGAAGCTTGAATGGATAATGGAGTGTGCAACTAGTTTTGAGCAATTGAAGCATTTTCTTACAAATGCTCTAGTCTTGAAAACTGCAAATCCGAATAAAGAATTTTTGGTATGTATAGATGCTTGTAAGATAGGACTTTGTGGAACCTTGATGTAGTAAGGACAGGTCATATGCTATGAGTCAAGGAGGTTGACTAAACATGAGTAGAGCTATGTGACTCCTAATATTGAGTTGGTAGCTATCATTCATGCCTTAAGTATGTGGAAGAAAAATCTTCTTGGAAGGAGGTTTGTTCTAATGATTGATGCCTAAATTA
Source organism: Pinus taeda (assembly GCA_000404065.3). Classification (NCBI taxonomy): domain Eukaryota; kingdom Viridiplantae; phylum Streptophyta; class Pinopsida; order Pinales; family Pinaceae; genus Pinus; species Pinus taeda. Next base: position 226,446 of record APFE031544570.1, read on the forward strand.
TACAGAGTACACAAACTTACCCAGTGATGGAACCTTCATAGGTCTAAAAAAATCATTGTGCACAAAATCTATTATCTATTTCGCTCTCTTACTACCAGAGGGGAAACTCACCCGATTCTACTCCCCATATACATAATTTTCACAAAAATGAAAATCTAGAGAGATATTAGTCATACCTTTTACTATACCTTTACCATGATGTGTTCGAAGGCCCTTCTCTCTAATATTTTGAAGCCTTGATGCCATAGCATGGTCTTTTCTACAGAGACCACTAGATTTTCTGCTCCACATTCAAGAACCACAAAACTATTGCACCCATCAATAACAGTTCTACCTTGCAGCTTGTACAGAGTTCCAGTCCAAACTCCCCACATCAATACTAGTGCTCCTCTAACTATCTTGTGGGTATCTTTCTCAAACACTATTTTTACACCTTCATCATCCAACTTTCTTACAAAAATCATATTTATTGCAAATGCATGAATATGCAGAACACTCAAAAGTGTTATTATCCTTCCAACTTGCAACTTCAACTTAACTTTTTCACAACCAACGATTCTAGCCTTCTTGTCATCCCCCAAGAAGATTTCAACACCATCTATTTCTCATACTCGCATAACCAATGTCTATGGGGAGTGAAGTTAAATGATGCACCTAAGTCAATCAACCATGCCTCATGATCTACATGTGTACTTGAAGAAGAAGCCAAGTACACATCCCCACCTTCATGTGAAGTGGTTTTCGCCTCTGCAAAAGGAGCATCATCAGATCCTTTTATTTTTTTAGGAGTTTTAGATTTACAATCCTTTTTGTAGTTTCCTTCCTTTCTACATTTCCAACACACCTTTACAAATTTCATTGGACATTTAGATCTCCCTATAGATTTAGATCTCCCACTCGATGACTTATTTTTGTTTCTTTTCTAGGACCATCCTCGTATTGATAAGTCATCACCATTCTAGCTCTCCAAATTTTTTCGTGTCAACTACTCCATTAGTAAGGATGAGGCTATTTCATCAAACTGTAAGATAGTTGCATTGCTACCTATTGCAATAACAAGACTATCCCACGAATCTGGTAGAGAACACAAAAAAGTAATGCACTTATCTTCATCTCAAATTTTAATGTCAATAGACAATAACTAGCCTACCATAGTATTAAATGCATTCAAATGCTCTGTCATAGAGTCTCTATCTTTCATGTTCACATTATACAGCTTTTTCTGTAGGAACATTTTATTCACCAGAGACTTAGATTGGTATAAAGTCCCTAACTTTTCCAACAAATCCTTTGTTGTAGCTTCCCTTGATACATTCAACAATACTGAATCTGAGACACACCATCATATTGTGCTATTAGCCTTCCGATCCATCTTCTTCCATTCTTCATTGGACACTCCCATTGGTTTAGTACCTGGATCTACCACAATCCATTGATATTTTTACACCAGTAGATCCTCCATCTTAAGTTTCCACAACTCAAAACTTTGACCATTAAATTTCTCGATCTCTATATTTTCACTGCTCACCATCTTCTTTAACCACAAGAAATGATCCCGCATATCTCTCACTGAATAGGGTCTAACACAGGCCTGATCGAAACCCCTAAGAAACAAAGGCATCCATTGAATCCAAAACATATCCGATACCAAATGTAGGTTTTAACCCCGTACAAAACCTTCCCGCATATGAATTCTAAAACAAAAAATAAACAAAGGCAAAAGCATAACACATAAAACAAATATAAACATATATTTTCCCCTGGATCCCAAAACCAATACTACCAGATTGATTTTTCATTATGTTCCTTTCAATTTTACAATACATCTATATACATGCTAAAGCATCCATAAACTGTGACCCATTAACCCTATATTAGAACATAACCATTGTGCCCTTGACTGGATCTACATAACGCCATGGACTGAAAACCATCATGCCCAAAATCATGTGTGAAATCCATGCACAAAACCATAGGTAATATAGGTGTGTAGGGGAGACCCCTGTGTACCCCCTGACTGGGGGGATGCCACCCCCCCCAGGTGACCCTCCCGCTAGTTCTGGAAAGAATATAAGAAAACCCAACACTGAGGTAGCTGTTTGACTAACCCAATATGAATGTTAGGAAAGATATATCGTTGGCTACCCTTAGTGAGTTTGACTTTGAGATCATATACATCAAGGGAAAGAGAACATGGTTGCATATGCTCTTTGTAGGAGAGTCCAGGTGAATCATATTCTAGCTATGAGATCTTATGGGAGAGATTTGTAGGAGAAAATATTGACGGAAGGGAAACATGATGACAAGTATCAACAACTAAAGCGTAGGTTGTAACAATAGGATGAAGGTGATAGGGATGAGGAGTATAAACTCATGGCAGATGGATTGGTCAAATTCACGAACAACATTTATGTGTCAGATAGTAGTGAGCTCAATAAGATTATCTTGAGGGAGTTTAATGTCAAGTCGTATTCAGGTCAATCGAGATATTAGATGATATTGAAAATAATTAATAATATTTATCAATGGTCGAACTTGAAGAAAGAGGTGGTTGAATTTATTTCTAGATGCATGGATCACCACTAGGTAAAAGTAGAGTGTAGGCATCCAATTTTTTTATTACAATCTACATCAATTAGAGAATGGAAATGCGAGGTCATTTTCATGCACTTCATTATAGATTTTCTAAGGACATTGAAGTAGCATGATTCAATCATGGTTGTTGTTGATAGGTTGAGTAAGGTAGCTCACATCACTGTAGTTAAGTCTACTAATAGATAGTGAGGTAGCTCATATTGTTATCAGGGATATAGTGATATTGCATGGTGTTCCCAAGAAGATCATATTAGATAAAGATGTTAACCTCATTTCTAGATTTTAGAAGGAGTTGTTTGCATATTAGCGAAAAAGTTAGCCTTCAGTACAACTTATCATCTGCAAACAGATGGACAAACAGAAAGGGTTAGCAAGATTCTCGAAGATATGTTGAGGATGTATTTCATGCATCAACAAAGGAAGTAAGAAGAGTACCTTCCACTGCTGGAGTCTATGTATAATAATGGGAATTAGGAATCCTTGAAGATCAGTCCATTTGAGGCTCTTTATGGGAAGAGTTGTAATATTACTATTAGTTGGAGTGATCTAGTGGATAGGGTACTGACTAGAATGGATATGTTGGATGAGATGGAGTAGGATCTGTAGGTTATTAAAAAGAATTTTAAATAGGCACAGGACATCTAGAAGAGTTATGTAGATCAATACAAAGAATTCAAGGAGTTTCAAGTTGGGGAGAATCTATACTTGCACATCAATCCCAAGAGAATTTCTTTGAGAATTGGATCATGTGCCAAGTTGGAACCTAGGTATTGTGGGCCTTTTGAGATCCTTCAGAGGATTGGTTCAGTGGCCTAAAAAATTTCATTGTTTCCAATAGTGAAAGTCCATGATTTTTTCCATGTTTCATTGCTTAAGGGATATGTGTAAGCTGTTGATCATGTGATTGATTGGTCTGTGTTGTACGTGGAACCAGAGGTAGACTTCTATCTAGTTTTTTAGTGCATATTGCATCAAAAACAACTCATGTTCTAGAACTGAGAAGTAGAGAAAGTTGAGGTGCAGTGGAAGCACTTTCGGCCCGTTGAATCTACATGGGAGATGGCTGATTAGATGCAAGATTTGTATCCTTCATTACTTTTTTGTTCCAACAAATGAGTTTTTGGTATATGTATATGTGTATGCTTTTAAATACCGCAATGAGTTGTGTGATAAAACTCCAATAAGTTGTATGCTTTTTTTTCCTTCAATAGGACATCATTCTAAATACTGCATTGATCTATGTTATAGAACTCCATAGGAAATATTTTTTGTTTTTAGTGGTTTGCTGGTCATAGCTGTCATAGAACACCAAGGATGGAGTTCCCCCAAAGGGGAGTAGTTTGTAATAATCTCGGGTTACAGTTTCATGTAATAAGGTATAATAAAGGAAAAATAAGACCAAGGTCATGGGATATGCATTCCAAACTAAATTTTGGGAAAACATCATAGTGGAAATCATTTCTAGTTTATTTATGGCTATGGAAATTGACAAAGGAATTGGAAAAGAAAAGGAGACACTAATTGGCATTTAATTATGAAAATAAAGGAAAATAGGAGAAAATGAAGGTGAAGAGGCACAATTTCCATGTAAAGGAAATAGAGGAAAATGAAGGAAAATGAAGAAAAAGGAAACATAAATGATAAAAATTCATAAGAGGGTCAGTTCAAAACTTTTTTTAGTTCCATTTGGCTTTCTCATTCAATTCTCCCTTTCATACACTCTTTCCCACATAGACTATTCTTGGATAATTTTTGTATTCACTTGGATTTGGAGAAAGGACAAGCAAAGGAAAGAAAAGGATCATAAGGGTAAGGTTTGATCAATAACTTTTGTAGGAGGATTTTGTAGGTAACAAGTTTCTTGTGTAATTTCATTGGTATGATGTGAATTCATGGTACATGAATTTGTTTATTTGGTTCCTTTGTTGTCATTGGCATGGGTTTTTCTTGGTTTGAAAATGGTTTCAGCCTCGCCTTGCTATTTCCTGGATAGTCATCGCATTATGGGATTAATTCTTGATTGAGTTTTGGATTATTGAAAGGTTTTTCAATTGGGTGAGGTGGCCTCAAGAAAATTCCCAAGGGTTGGGAGAGGATATGGTTTTCTATCAGAAACCCTTGATAGTTGGGTGGAGACAACAAAATTCCTTAGGTTATGGTGAGTAGATTGTGAGGCACCCAAGCTCGGTTTGATTATGTGATCTCTGGACCGATTTAGGTGAGATCACGATAGCTTGAGGGTGGAGTTAGTTTAACCTCTGCATTCTTGGTTGATTATGTCTTGGTTTATTCCATGAGATCCCACATTCATGCTTGGAATATGGCACGAGGGTGATTGGCTGAAAGAGAGATTTGGTTTAGCCCACTCTTTGGTCAAGTGGTATGTGGAATTCCTTCAATTGGTTAGCTTTTTCGCAAGTTAATAAGAGCTATTTTACTATTGTAATCTATGAGCACCTGTTATTATGTGCATTCTATGGTTGATTTGTCACAATTAATATTCTGGTTATATGTTGGTTATAAGCATGGTTTTATGATGTGCTCTAGCTATGGATCTTGTTCATGATTTGATAAGTATTTGAATGGTTTATGAATGAATGGGATAGCAAGTGTTGTTGAAACTAATTGAGAGCGAATTATACCTTCTTAGTGATTCTTAGATGAAGTTAAAATATTTAATATTAGATATGCATTCATGACTTGTAACTTACATGATTTTAATATGTTTGACAAAATGTGTAATGTGTAGTAGATAATATAGGTCTAGTTCTTAGCTCAATTTTGAATGTTTGGAATTTTTATCACCTTAATCATGATTCTAAGAAGTTACAGGCAGTTATGGGTATTGGTTTGGAGGCTAGCCTAGAAAAGCGCCTTAGATCTTAGAACCGTTCATCTGAACTGGGAAATTTAGGTCATAACCGCATGGAATCAAGCTTATGAGTGTGTTTATAGCCTGATAATGACGTGAATGTTGCACTATGTGTGTGGTTGCGGTGTTAATATTGTGGAAAAGTAGTTCCATCTGAGGATTTGATCATCAAAGGGTATAGACTAACTTCTTGGTGATTTGGTTCTCCTTAGAGGTATTAATAAGTTCTCAGATTGTAGACCCCACTTCCATAACTAAAATTTGGAGGTCAGGTCATGTCATAGTTGAAATAAACTCACATTTACCTTGGAGAACTTGTAGAAGTGCATAGATTATGAGAGGGGTGGTTACAAAAAGCATCACTAGTAGAAAATCAGAGGAGAATGCACATACCAAGAAGCATCCTACTAAAGTTAGGAAGAAGACGGAGGAGAGATAAGTGAAGCGTGGTGTTTATCTATACACACTTGAAGAGGAAAATGAAAGATGGTACATAGATAGTGGATTTTCCCATCATATGTCAAGGTACAATAGAAGATTCCTCTAGCTAGAGAAAAAAAATGGCCATGTTAGTCATGGGGATAATTCTCTAGCCAAAGCATTGGTAAAGGTTAATGCCAACATTGACGATGAAAAGTCAAATGCAGTACATGTGTTGAAGGTTAACGGCTTGAAGAATAACATCATGAGCATGAGATAGATGGTTGATAGTGGGAAGGATGTGATTTTAAATTCCAAAGTTTTCAACATCAAAAAAGAAGGCTCCAAGGGAGTGATGGAAAAAGGAATTAGGACCTGGGATAATGTGTATGGTTTGAAGAGAAGATAATGCAAAAGTAATAGAATTGATCGAATTCATTCATAAAACACTATAGAAAAGAAATGTGAGGCTAGTCTTGTGTTAGGGGGATCATATGGAAGCAACATGGGAAGCATGAAGAAGGTGTTGAAGAAAAGTTGTAGAAGAAGAAATTTTTGACCAAGAGCCTAAATTCAATATCAGGGCCACATGATCAATAAAATTTTTGGATCAATGAGAAGGTACATGAGATGAAGCGGAGCTATGCATGACATTAGGGTGTTCAGGGTTACATGTCATTTTCATTTTTCCCTTACTCTTAATATATATATATATATATATTATATATATATATATATATATATATATATATATATATATATATATATATATATATTATATTCTTTTGTGTGTCTGTGTGTGTGGAGAGCATTATTTTCATCCATATGTATGTACGTGTTTATCATTCAACAAATTGGAGTATCCATTATGTTAGGCATGAATAGAGAGAGAGTCACTTGCGTTTGGCATGCATATAAGTGATTCAATTGGTATAGTCAAGTATGAACCTTATGTAAAAAGGTGTAGGCTTGTACTTTCATTGTATAATCCATGTATTATCATTATCAAGGCCAATACTAACTCTTGTTATAATTGCTCATAGTTTGTGTGAAGTCATTGGCATAGGTTGAGTATTCCCTTGCATGTTGAAAGGTTGATTTGGCTCCAAGATGTAAAAGTAGTGCAACAACAAATTGAATGAAAAACAACCATGAATAGTTGAGATTGCAACCCAAGTACATGTTCAAGGATAGAAGTTTCAGTAAGAGGAAGGTCATGGTGTTGACATAGCTTTCCTTCCTATCACATTTCTTGTAAGACTACCAATGTGAGAATCCATCTTGTTTGTATTATAATGTTTATTTTGTAGGTGTGTTGTTGCTGATTATAGTTTATTAGATTACCTATTGTTAGCATCGTGTTCCAAGAGAGGTTTGTTCACCCTTTGCCATCAATTTCAAAGGGGGAGAATGAGATCAACTACTAGTGGAGAATGAACAAACCCACTAATGGAGAATGATTGCAAATTAAAACAAGATCAATTTGTTATGTGGTTGCAGTGTCCATTAATGTCAAAGGGGGAGATTATTAGCACCATGGTGTTGGAATTGATGTCAATAGTAAGGTAGCTTGTGTGGGGAATTAATGTTAGCATGTAGGTGTGTACAGAACGATATGATGAATATATGATGTGTTGTTGGTTCTAAAATTATTTGACATGATGCTTGTAGAAGGGATCAAAATAAGTGGTTGTAGTTCTAGGTGAAGAAATTTGAGTTTACCAAGCATAAAAACATATCCTCTAGCTTACCTCTTCATGCCCACGTCGATTACATAGAATGTTTTAGTTCTCCTTTATAATCCCATGTATATTTTCTCTCACTTACCATTATATGTCTACAAAAATTCCTATAAGTGAAGAATCGGGCCTATGCATTGATGATAAAATACTCATGCTTTCAGCATGGATTTTTCCCATGGTTTTTGCTGGTGATGGAATTGAATTCGTCATGATTAATTATTTGATCAAGTCTCCAAAATGAATTTGAATGTAATGAGTGAGTTTAAAGTAGTAATTAATGTGGTCCGCATTAGTGCTTTGGGTAAATGAGTTTAAATAATTGTGTGTTGGATTGGTTAGTGATTAATAAGAATTCTAGTGCTAAATGAAGATACACTTGTGTCTGAGGTTTCCTACACTTTGAGGAAAATTCATGGACAAAGATAACTAATTTGTTGTTCATTTAATTGACATATTATGGATCAATATGCTTACTATCCTGTGTTGGTGCATGGAGTCTAGTGTGTATGGTTTCATCTACTAATATTATTCACATGATAAAGATTTGTGACCAATACACAGAGCGATTAGGAGCTTGTCATGATGGATTTGTGTTGTGTGTTTCTGTGGAGTTAGAAATGAGTTTATATGAGTAGTTCGTTTAGTGATGATATGTGTGTGTGTGTGTGTGTGTGTGTTTGTGTATTGGTGAAAAGTATAGAGCTCGGTGATGTCATGCATTATTTATTTGACATGATACTTTAGAGAGAAAATATGCTACTCTTAGTATTTTTTATTTCTTCCTTATATATATGTTGGTTCACATATTTCTTCTAGGTTTTTTTAGTGTGCTTGCATGTAAAAGTTTGTATCTTATTAGTGATCACATTGTATTATCTAGGTATTTATGTATTTGGTTGTGTTTGAGACCTCACATTTATTCCATGTATACATGCCACTAATGTATGGTAGAGAGAGAGAGAGAGAGATTTTCGTATGTTATTATCTATTGTATGGTGAGAGTGTGGGTAGTGTTGAGTCAGAGGTTTACTAGGGTTTGACTATGTTATTTGTAAGCAAATGTTTGGTGGGTAGAGAAATTTGGTATCACTCCTAATGACCGTATCATAGTAGTGCAAATTGAGATATTCAATTGAATGTTTTATATTGATACTAAGCATAGGTGGATCAAGTATCAAGATGCATGAAATGAGTTCGATGAAGAGTTGAGGGTTGGTGTCTTTAGGGAATGTAGTGACTTTTTGATGATGGAGTTGTAGAATTTTCCACTATAGATCACTTGATAATGCAATATACTAAAGCAAAATACTTGATCTACTTCTACAAACAAACTTGAGGAAGCTTAATCAATTTTGAGCAAGATCAAATAGAACACATACAATAGAGAATGAGAAATCAATCACAAATGGAACACAAAAGAATACTCTAGGGAAAGGCTCAGTTAAAAACCTCGATCTCTATATCATCATACAAGTGGAAATATCTCCGGATTACACAAAGCTTTAGCTCACAAGCTATCCAGCTCTTAATACAATCCCTCAATGCTTCTCATAGACTAAATAGACACAAGATATGCTTTCCTCTAGTCCTCCAAGCCTCCTATTTCCTTAAGAAGTTTCACCTGGGTCCTCTAGCTGCCACCTGTGTGAATTGACCTCTCACACAACTCACCAAACTCAGAATTAACTACGCAATCTCCAAGGAATGAATTCCTTCTGGATGCAAGAGATATCCTCAATAGAATATTCCTGCAACTCATAGTACACTATCCCATCATCTGATCTCAACTGGGTTTCTGACTGAACTGACATGCAAGAGTTATTTATGAGAGAATATTCAGTTATATGAAGTGCAATAGTTACATGCATGTATGCATTAACTAACTAAACTCACAATCAATTCAAAAAACTGTTGGAATTAATCTAATAGTAATTGGACTTAACTCAGCTAACTGAGCTAAGTGATTACAACTCAAAGTACAACTCATCTTGATCTCCTTAATCAAGGGATAACTTCCTCAATCAAAGGGGAAACTGTTGCATGTCTTCACATAGACTTCATGTTTGATTTTCTACAACTAATTAACTCAAGATGAATTAATTAATTATTTTACAAACAACTGCTAAGATCAAATTCGAATTTTAATTCTCAATTTTAGTTTAGGGACTAACTAAAATTGGAATATATCCTGAAATGCTATTTATAGCAGTGTTATTTTTAGCACTTCTATATTTAGCATTTCTTGTTGCTATTTTCAACACTCCCTGTCAACAAGAAATGGATTATCTGTCACTCCAATCCTATATTTATGGAAATCAAACTTACATTTTGACAATTCCTTAGCCAGAATATTTGCATCATGTTCCTCGGTCAAAACATACACCAACAACATGATCATCTTGACCACACAGTCTTGAAGATGATGATGTGAGATATCGATTTGCTTGGACCTGTCATGAAACACTGGATTCTCAGAGAGTTTGATACAACTCTAATTATTACAATAGATCACAATTGGATCCATCCTCTAACCAAACAATCCAACTAGAATCTTTTGCATCCAAATGGCTGCACATGCTACCTGACTGATAACCATGTATTCAGACTCTACTGAGCTAAGTGCAATTGATCTCTATTTCCTGTTGTATCAAGAAACTGCACCTGAACCAAGGTTGAACATTCCTACTGAAGTGCCCTTCTGCCATGGTGGACTCCTTACCCAATATACATTTGTGAAGCCCTGAAGCTTCACTCCCTCTATCCATATGTACCACAATCCATATTGAGATGTGTCTCTGAGGTATCTCAGCACATGCTCCGCTTCCTTCCAAAATAGCTTGGTAGGCTAAACCATAGCTTGACTTAGCTGGTTCACCGCAAAGCAAAAATTTGGCTGTGTGTTCACTAGATACATCAATGAACCCACAAGCCACCGATAAACAATAGCAGGTACTACCTCACCTGAAGTAGCATCCTCCTTCCTTCAATTACTAGCTAGAGGATTCTGCATGGGCTTGCACTTCTCCATGTGGAATCGCCTGAGTATCTCATTGGCATACTTTCTTTGAGACACAAACACTTCCCCATCCTTCTGCCACACTTCCATGCCTAGAAAGTAGTGCATAGGACCCATGTCTTTCACCTGGAACTCTCTTGCAACGTCCTCCTTGCAAGACTTGATCAAATGATCATCACCTATCAATATCAGATCATCAACATAAAGAACAATGATCAATGGCTTACCTTCTACCATGATGTGGTAAAGGTTCACATCTGCTTCAATCTTGGTGAAGCCCAACACGGTGAAATAACTGTCGATCCTGGTGTACCAAGCACAAGGTGTTTTCTTCAGCCCATACAAAGCCCTCTTGAGTCAGTACACATGTGACTCATGATCGAAGGTCTCAAAAAATTTCGATTGCTCAATGTACACCTCTTTCTCAATCTTCCCATTGAGGAACATAATCTTCACATCCATCTGATGGATCTTCCAACCCATCTAAGCTGATAATTCCAACATCAATCTGATAGATGAGTACCATGTTACAGGAGCAAAAGTCTCATCGTAGTCAATCCCCTTGACCTGTGAGAAATGATGGGCAACAAACCTTGCCTTATGTTTCTCAACACTGCCATTAGCTGCTTGCTTTACCTTGTAAAGCCATTGGGAACTCACCACTGACTTGTCCTCCGGTCTTGGGACAACATCCTAAACACAATTCCGAACGATGGAGTCATACTCCACCACCATTACAACAACACAGACTGGTTGCTGCATTGCTTCCTCAAAAGAAGAAGGTTTGGTCTCTACACACTCCCCAACCAGGGCCACGTAACCAGTGTACCGCTTGGGTGACCTCCTCTGTCTGCACTAAGAAAATTGCTGTCCCACATTCTCCCTTGCATCTACCATCAACCTGTCAGCTTCCCTTGAGTGTTTACGCTCATCTCTAGAATACTCTACATGAGTAGATGTCTCCACTCCCAGATCCACTACATGCAGCTGATTTGCATTAGTTTGAGGCTCCTCCTCCTTAGGAACTAAAATTTCCTCCTCTGCATGAAATTTGAGCTCCCTCTCAAGGGATACTCGCATGGCTTTCTTCTCGTTGAACTTCATATCTCTACGTACCACTGTCCTCTGGCTGGTACACAAGAACACCTGATAATTGTGGGGTGTATTAGTGTACCCCACAAGTATCCCCAACTCAACTATTGGATCTAGCTTCTTCCAGGCATCTTTAGTCACATGGAAATAAATCGATGATCCAAAGATCCTGAAGTGACTCACATTTGGTCTCTTCCCAAAAAAGGCCTCCATAGGTGTCTTCATTCCCAGTATATGATGCAGGCTTCTATTCTGCAAGTATACTGTTGTATTGCATGCCTCAGCCCACAAATGAAGTGGTAGGCTTTGGTCATGCAACATCTCTCAAGCTGCTCCCACAATCAATTTGTTCTTCATTTCGTCCACCCCATTCTGCTATGGGTTATGGGGTGCCATCAACTCCCATTTAATTCATTCTTCTGCATAGAAGTCCTTAAATTGTTGGGAGAGATACTCTCCACCATTGTCACTATGAAAGGCCCTTATTTTCTTTCCAGATTCTTTCTCTACCAAGGCTTTGAAGTCACAAAACCTTGAGAAGGTTTGATACTTCTTCTACATAAAGTAGTTCCAACATATACAAGAAAAACCATCAATAAAAATACCATAGTACCTTTGTTTAGCAGTGGAGGCTATAGAGAATGATCCACACACATCTGTATGAACTTGCTCCAGGATTTCTCCAACTCTACTGTCTCGATCATGAAAGGAAGATTTCGCATACTTACCCAAGGTACATCCTTTGCATGTATCGATTTGCTCCAGTTTTCCCTTGGGAAGTCAAGTAGAAATCTGTTGCATGATATTCAAGGTCCCATGGTGTAAGTGGTCCAATCTTCTAGGCCATAGCTCGCCAACATCTTTGCTCCGCACCAACTCAGCTTTGGAACTCAAAGCAACACAGTCGTCTACCTTCAACTTGTAGAGATTATTTACTCGAATCCCAATCCTCTTGCTCTATCCAGTGTCGATATGCCTCAGGAATGCCTTTCCTTTGCTAAAGACTACATCATAGCCTTTGTCTTTCATCATAGCGATGGACACAAGATTCTTCTTCAGACCTGACACATACTTTACATCAGTTATGGTGATTAGAGGCCCATAATCCCTTTGAAACACAACTGTACCTTCAACTGAAAGATGGTACTTTCCATCATCGCCCATCTCAATCCACATCTGGAGGTCCTTCTCCTCCAAGTTACTGAAAAGATTCTTGTTGCCAGTCATGTGGATTGAAGCTCCATTGTCCAGGTACCAAACAAACCCCACCATCGATGAAACCATATGTTCGATGAGGGTGAAATCCATTTTGAACTGTAAGGCGAGTGCCTCACCATTTGATCCTTTCTTGGATTTTTTCTGTGGACAATTCGTAGCATAATGGCCCACCTCATCACAATGAAGGAATCACACTTTCAATTTGTCAATCTTCTTCCCACCATGGGAAGAACTAGATTTGGAATGGGACACCTTCCCCTTCCCTTTCCTCACCTTACTCACTAAGGCTAGATTTTATTCATCATCTTTCTTTGATGAAGATCCATCTCTAGTGCTTCTTCTTATCTCCTCCTGCATCAGATCCAACGAAAGTCGTTCCCAATCTGGCAGTTTCTCTCTTCCATTTATTGAGTCTTGGTAACTATGCCATCTCTTAGGTAGATCGAGGAGAGCAAGACTCACCATGTCATCATCAACTATTGTGATCCCTACACTTCCAAGCTCATCGCTCTAGGTGGTGAGCTTGTTTAGATATGTAGGGATCATGTCACCCATTTCACACTTCATTTCCTAAAGCTTGTCTTTCAGTGCCAGCTTCCTTTGATCATTTTTGTTCTGATATAGATCCTTCAATGCTTTCCATATTGAAAATGTTCTCTCCTTCCCATGGAGACTCGAGACTATGTGGTGTCAAGCTCCCTCCAAAAGGATTCTCCTTGCTCTAGCCACACATTTCTTCCATTCCGCCAATTCTTGGGCATTAATAGCTACTAGCTTGGGGACTTCTTAATCAATGAAGTCCTTCAAACTGTTTTCCTCTAATACCACTTCCATGGGATCCTTCCAGGCTACATAATTTGAGTTACCATTAAGGGAATACTCGAGTCTCAAACCATTGAACGCCATTGCTGAAATTTTAGATGTGATAAGAATTCAAATTCTATAATCAGGAACTTCAAACTTCAAACTTCTCCCTTCTTTGTATATTTTTTTTCACTTTGATTCCCTTTGCTCTGATACCATGTAGAATTTCCCACTATAGATCACCTAATAATGCAATATACTAAAGAAAAACACTTGATCTATTTCTACAAACAAACTTATGGAAGCTTAATCAATTTTGAGCATGATCAAATAGACACATATAACAGAAAATGAGAAATCAATCACATATGAACACATAAGAATACTCTGGGGAAACCCTCAGCTAAAAACCCCAATCTCTTTATTATCATACAAGTGGAAATATCTCTAGATTACACAAATCTTTAGTTCACAAGCTATCCAGGTCTCAGTACAATCCCTCAATACTGCTCATAGACTAAATAGACACAACATATTCCTTCCTCTAGTCCTCCAAGCCTCCTATTTCCTTGAGCAGTTTCTCCTGGGTCCTCTAGCTGCCACCTGTGTGAATTTACCTCTCACACAAATTACCAAATTCAAAAGTAACTGCACAATCTCCAAGGAATGAATTCCTTCTGCATGCAAGATATATCCTCAATGGAATATTCTTACAACTGATAGTACACAATCCCATCATCTGATCTCAACTGGGTCTCTAACTGAACTGACATGCATGAGTTATTTATGAGAGAATATTCAGTTATCTGAAGTGCAGTAGTCACATGCATGCATGAATTAACTAATTTAACTCATAATCAGTTCAACAAACTATTAGAACTAATCTAACCGGACTTAACTCAGTTAACTGAGCTAGCTAATTACAACTCAAAGTACAACTCATCCTAAGCTCCTTAATCAAGGGATAAAAGGGAAAACTGTTGCATGTCTTCACATAGACTTCATTTTTGATTTTCTACAACTAATTAACTCAAGATGAATTAATTAATTATTTTACAAACAACTGTTAAGATCAAATTTTAATTTTAATTCTCAATTTTAGTTCAAGGACTAACTAAAATTGGAATGTATCCCAAAATGCTATTTATAGTAGTGCTATTTTTAGCACTTCTATATTTAGCATTTCTTGTTGCTATTTTCAACAGGAGTAGTGGCTCCTTTTAGGTGGGTTCTTAAGAAACTATCTGCGGGTTGGTGCCTCTAACAGATTAATGTCTACAAATACATTCAATAGTGGGTGCTTTTGATTAGGTGAGACCTACAACTTATTCAGGAGTGGTGCCTCGAGAAGACTGGTGTCTACAAATAGTCATAAGGTGGGTGTTTCAACTAGGTAGTTTCTTGAAGCCGACGGTTGCTCACATGCATTGCAAGTCAGAGCTTTCATAGTAGTTGTGGCTAGTGAATGATGTAAGAGATGATTTTAAATAATAATAATAATAATAAGAGGAAGAGGAAGAGTACATTGGTTTTTCTCCTGGAAGTGTTTCCACCTAATATCTAGTGTGCTCATGTGTTTGATGGTGTTTAATTGATATATGTTTCTCTCATGGTTCATGTGTTCATGTATTAATTGTTTTTCATATAATCTATATTTGTGTGTTATGTATTGTTCATATATGTGCTACTGATTCATTGTTGATTTGGTTAACGGTTTGTAAAGAAATGGTAAAAGGTGTTTAAGATGATCCGTTGTGCACTATACTTATTCACCCCCTCCCTCCTTCTTAATATCGTGAAGCTCCCAACAGAAATAACTCTCGCTTATAATGGATCTCTTAATAATAATAATTACTCATGCATATGGGAATTTTCTAAACATAATTAATATAGCAAGAATAATAAACCCCCTGTTATAGTCTTGGTGGCCTAACTCTCTGGCATGGTTTTCCCTTTCTAGCCATGGAATAGTTCTCCAAAATGATGGGAAATTCCACTAAAACAAATTATTATATTTACATTCCCATAAATGATCATAGTGTTTCCTGTGAAATTTCCTTAGGACTACTGAAGTTGATATTTCTTTAGAATAAATTGAGTTAATGTACTCTAGCTAAAAGTAAAATATTATTATTTGGCATTGGCCCCTTAGAACTCCCTAATTTTCAGCCCACAACATTTTGTCATTTATACATTTGCATTGCAATTTCTTAGATCAAAATGAGGGTGTTACATGTATCATTGATGTCTTTAGTTTTATTTTTGGTTTTTCCATAAAAAAAAATGTATCATGATTACCTTTGGGTTTATATGGATAATTACATGGAAATGTATCATTTTTGTAATTGTAGTGGATTGTTAGAATATACATGTAAATCTTTAATAAAGTTAAGTATATGATTGCATATTTTAGGTGAGAATTCACATATATAAGTAAAAAATATAAGTATCATTTATGTTACTTCTTCGTGCTACATGTATTGGAATATCTTCGGAACAAAAAAAAAAACGGTTGAATGATTATTAAAACTATATGTATGTTAAAATATATCTTCACCTCGAATTTTAGATTGAAAATTATATTTATAAATAAAATATATAAAATTGATTCTTATCCAAGATGAACTTTATGGGTGTCATATTTATTATAGAGTAAGAAATGGAGCTGCATATTTTGCCATGTCCATTTTAAGGTAGGTGAATCATTCAAACTTTTAATGGAAAAGTACAAGAATACTATGAATAATTCCTTATTAAAAAAGTTATTAGGATATATTTTCCAATTAAAGTATTTACATTGAATCAATAATAATGACCAAATTTTTCATGTGTTGGATAAATATTTTCACTATTAATTTTTTTAACGTTGCATTTAATACAAACATTATTTTTCAATTTAATTATTATATGAGTATTTACCATTGTATCCTTACATATGGCTAACTCAATGGAAAAAAATGTAGGTTTGGACACCAATGGAAATTGATATCAATAATATTGTGAAATCATAAAATTTTAAAAAATACCCCAACACAACTACCAATGGTAGGAACAATGGAAGCATATTGTCATGGTGATTTTGATCATTAATGTAATTAGATATATAATGGAAGCAAATGAACATAACCAAAGCAATGGACATAGACAACTTTTCTCAAAACGCCCCGCAGGGAAACCAATAATGAATTAAATGATTTCCTATGTATTTCGTCAATTGTGCAAATGATCCATTATATAATTTAAGGTTCCCATAACATCTTATTTAATAATTGTATATTTTGTTCAAACCATCTCCATCATATCTCCATGAATATCTCTACTCATCCCCATCCCTAACTTCTCTCATTTATCTCCACCTATCATTCCAATATAGACTTATAGAATCATTACAAATCCCATCATATTATTTAGAGATTATTCATTATCACAAGAATAATTTATTTCATTATATTCCCCATTCTCCTTTCTCATTTCAACCTTTTAACTTGTTACTGCAGCTTCATGTTTACACACATATTTTTCCTTCTACAATACTCATGCTTCTTCCTTAATTATCTACAATATTCTTCACTTATACTTTTAAAACATAAGCATTGTTTAAAGCCATGAAAATAAGTAACCATCCACTAAAATACATGGGTTGTCAATTTTTGTCTTTATTGTTTCTTTAGGAATCCATTTCTCAAACATGGTTCATAAATTATACTTGAATAATATGGCATCATGTGTATATATTTATTCCTCCTTCATAATCATTATCATCCTGAACATCCTCCTTAACCTATATTTTGGCTTACTTATAACCATGCTCTCAATTCTCCTTTATCAGACTACAAAGGAACAAAATATTTTCTTTGACTCATGTTCATGAGTTCCCTTACGCTTCAATAATCATGTCACAAAATTTTACCTCACAATTTCCTTTTCTATATTAAATCCTCAACAGAAGTCCCTTTTTCATCACTTGCAATCTACTTTACTACCTTTACCATTAATATTAACATTTATACTTCTGTGGACCACGTCAAATCGTCAATTCTACCAACTATGGAGCTTCTCCTTCTAACTTAGTATGTATCCATATTCTTCAATGATCGCTTGTTGATGAAAGTGGTTTTTAGTTTACCTTGAATTTTCATTACATCATTGGTTTTAGCCCACCATAAACCACGTTTTACAAAGTGGTTTTAGTAATTTTTTTTCAATAGGGTGGTACTTTCCTCATTAGGCTTACATCAAGATTGACTTACATACATCAAATTTCAAATCTAAAATAATTTTAGAATAAAGTTTATATAAAAACTCACTAGTAGCATAACTAAAGTAATTTATTTACAAACCACTCCTTAGAATATCATTTCCATGGATTTATTTCATTTGTATCTCACATAGTACTATTTATTCATTTACCTTCATTCCTTCTTCTTCCACTAGGCCTTTTTTGTTTCACTGTGCTTGTCTTCTAATTCCTTTCCTACACTTCTATTTTTGTTGATTCATTTCTAATGCACTTATTTTATGTCCATGGGTTATTCTTTATTCATTTTTGGGATTTTCTATATCACGCTCTTCTATCAGATAATCTACATCTTCATGTTCTTTTAACTTTTGCACATCAAATCACATATATAAATATATGTTTCTTGTTAGAGCTTATGAATTCAAACAACATACCTATGACCTTGGAATTGAAAACTTAGTTGATGGATTAATGACATGACTTAAATATAAATTTATTTGTCAATTTACATTCATCATGCACCCATTTTTTTACAATATATTAATGGCATCGTCATGGGTTGAGCTTTAACTTGACTCTAATTTCCTTGACTCATGCATTCTTAATTTTTATTTTTTATAATTTCAATGACTTCTCTACATTATATTGATAGTTAAATCACATATGGACTTGATATAAATATACTCAAACTACATACATCAACAAACTCTTAACCTTTATCTTTGGTTCCAACTCAACCTTATTAGCACTACTCTACTTCACTTCTCTCATATTTTAAACTTTCACATGACTTCTTCATCACCATGAATGTTTGGATTGATATAAATATTTTTATTGTGTAGTCCAATCCCCTTTCAAAATGAATTTTTTTTATATTGTTTCCTTTTATACTTAGGGAAATTGCGCACATGATAATCATCTTTTGAAAAATAAGAATATATTATATATATAATATATATATAATATATATATTATATAATAGATATACAAAAATAATACCTCAAGTGTAATTTTATGATTTTGTTGCCTTCGAGTGTAACCAATCCACTTATGTTTTCACTTTTCCTTCACAATGGCTCTCTCAAACAATTATTCCAACTTGTATATTCTACATTATTTTATTTTTATGTTGAAACACCACTCATGTATGATTCAAGCTTGGAAGAACCATGGTTTAATAATTTCTACAAACTACTAAGAGTGACATCAGTCCTCACTTCAACACCACCTCAAACTTTACTTAAACTATGATCCTATAAGATACATCCACACTATGGAATAGAACAATTTCACACTATGGTTGTGAACTCAAACTATGAAAACTCAGACTTAAAACCTTAGGCTTTCAGACTATAAATTCAAATTCTTGTGTAACTCTATATTTTTTTGACAATTGTTGAATTCCAATGATTTGGTCTTTTTGTTTAATAGTGTGAAGGTGAGATTTGTGACAATAAAGCTTTGTCTATGCAATTAATTTTGAAATAAATTGATTTCCATAGATTGAATTTCATGTTGTGTCACCAAATCTTGACAATCTACCATATAGGACCGGTTCTTCCATCGTTTAGATGTTATAGGCATATTCTACAAATAAACGCAAGGTAGATTTGAATTTTCCAAAGTTACAAACCAATTATTATCATCAAATTATAATGTATTGCTAACCCACAATGATTGATCCATAATTCTACTTCCAATAGAACCTTGAATTATTAGACCACTTTTAGAGACAAATCTCTTTTATAATTATTAGAATTCTACTAACTCCACAATACAAGGCATTGTATATATTTATTCTTTTCAACTCATGACAGCAAAAATCATACATGATTAAATTCATTTTAAAATGAAATGCTTCCAATACATGACATAGCTTATTCTAATACCAATTGATGCAGTCAAAATCCCAATAGGAACAACCAAACATAACGAAAATAAAGGGACATATTTTTTGGGGAAATTATGTTAAATTAATTCATTTCCCATGTGATTTTTAAAATGTACAAATGGGATATTACATAACTATAGGTGATTATAATCACTTATTATATAAGTGGATATTTTGTTCAAACCATCTTCACAATATCTCCATAAATATCTCCACCATATCTTCATTAATGCCTCAAAATATATTCACTCCTAAGTTCTCTTAATAGCCTTAAGGTGACTTTTGTGACAATAAAGATTTATCTATGCGATTAATTTGCAAATCAATTGATTTCCATAGATTAAATTTCATGTTTTGTCACCAATTCTTGACAATCTACCATCTAAGACCAGTTCTTTCATCGTTTAGATGCTATAGGCGCATTCTACAAATCCACCCAAGGTAGATTTGAATTTTCCAAAGATAGAAACCAATTATTACCATCAAATTCTAATGTCTTTCTAACCCACAATGATTGATCCATAAGTCTACTACCAAGAGAGCCTTGAATTATTAGACCAATTTTAGAGACTCTTGTGAAAAATAATAAGAGGGGGGGAGTCAATATTTTAAAAAATCACAATAATAATTTTCTTTTATGAAATATGTATGCAACATTACTAAACCGAACTCGTGTATGTACGTGATTGTTATAAAAGAAACCAATGTATGCTTAGCAAAATTTTAAACTAACTAATTCTTTATCTGTTAAACTTAAATCAAAATGTAAGTGCTTTATCAAGCATTTGATAAGTAGTAAGTAGGTGCAATAAGAACATAATAAAATATCACACATAAGAAACACACATGAACACCAGGATTTAAGGTGGAAAACCAATGTGGGAGAAAACCAATGATGTTGTCGTCTGAGTCTTCAAACTTATTAATATACAAAAAATTCTTACATTCTTGTACTGGTGCAGAGTCATGCCAGTACGTGGGCGCCCACCTACTGAAGTCTACAACCTTCACTCATTCTCCAACTCCTACAGGAGCGGAGCTCCAACCCCTTGTTCTGATTACCAGCTCCTACTAACAAGAAGCTTTTACTTCCTCGTTGAAGGCTCCAACCATCAGCAAAATCCATGGACAACATTTCATAAATTTTCACACTCGATCCACCTACTTTAATACATCACAACTTGTAGATCAACTGAAGCAAACACCAAATTAATTCAAACAAAATAGTGAGATCAATGTAACTAGAACACAAAATTGAACTCATAATATTGCATTAACTGACAGAATCAACTGCAACCCTGATCATTCATATGCCAACATGTATACGCTACTTCACTTAAGAAAAATCGCATGTATACGCTCTTTTCTGTAGACAAACTTGCATACAAATCTCAATATACTAAAAAATTGTAATTTTGAATCAAACACAGAGTTGACCAGAGTTATTATGAAATATTCTTTTTGCCTATAGAACCTTCATATAGTTAGTAGCACCAATAATCAACTTTATCATTCAATTAGTTCTACTTCAGATATTATCACTCAACCTAGATCAACATGAGGACATCATTGAAAAAAAAAAGAGATATAAAAGCATTGATCAGGCTGATCAGTCATTATGAAAAAAACCCTTCCTCTATGTACACAACTTTGAAAAAATGAACCCGTGTGTATAGTCAACTTAATCGAGACCAAGTTGTGTATAGATCTGCAAATTTTGACCTAAAAATTGTGCACCTTTTCAAAATTCCAGAAAGACCTAGATTATAATGTTCAGACATAAATACATGCATCGATAGTTAGATATAGTCAATCCATGAGTAGATCATACAATGGAAAGTCATTTCAGGTCGCATGATCTTGATCCATCATTGTATTCATCGATGCATAACTATTTTAGATCTATGTGTCAACTATTTCCCTTATAATGCAAATATACTTCAAATTGAACTATTCATCAAAAAAAACTTCCACAGGAACACTTAGCACTTTGATGTTCACCTCCTTATATAGTTAGAGCCTTAGCCAGTACCATGAGTCAAAACTACACTAGTGCGGTGGTAATCTTGGACGGGACCAAGTAATCGTTATTGCACTCAATATTGTGGGCTAATACCATGGTAAGGACCCTTGGTATTCTTAAATTAGTGTGCCAACATATACATGACTTTTCTTCTTTGTAACTGCATGTATACATGACTTGGCCTTTGATGAACTCGTGTATAGATCTTCAATATTCACCTTTATCAAACTTTTGATTCTGATCTGTAAACATTTGTCCCATCATTCTGTTATGCTATTACATCACTCTGTCACCTCCAAACTGACCTGTGGATAATCTAGTTACCATATACTTGTTCTATAACAAGTGAGTTGCCATCAAGGACAACATATGAATCATAATGCAAAAATTATCCCCCTTTGGACATGATGGAAACCATGTTGATGTTGATCACATCAACCTATAAAAACCTATTCAATACATCAAATAACTATTTTTAAAACACAAATGTACTCTCCACCTTTGACATCAAGGGAAAACGGAATAGAAAATATCCCTTTTGGATTTGATTTGCACTATACTATCCATGATCCCATTGAGCACATGTTATATCTTTAGAAAGATTTTCAAATGAAGAACATCAATCTATAACTCAACTGAGTATGACCTTCCTATCACCAAGGGCTCATACTTACATCAATCAACCAATCAAGCATGGATACATATTTGACTCAACCACCTAACCAAGTGGGATTACATTTTTGACACTACCACCTAGCTAAGTGGGATTACATATTTGACATGACCTCAAAATTCCATACATGTCTGAATATGAAAATTACTACATCAAAGATATCCACATGAACTTTACATCAAATGATAGATATGACATTAATAAATAAGACCAAAAGATCTTAGTAGTAGCATAATTCAACAAACATAATGCCAACAATAAATTATATTCTGCAAGGCTAGTGCTTCCCCTGAACCAATACTACCTATTCTTTGTCAACAACGCAATCAAAGCATCCTCATCAATCAGATAAATATCAATGAGAAAAACATAAACTTAATACCATATCAACAAATTGTACCCATCAACACCAGACTAAGAAAAATCAAATCATAGATGTTAGTAGCATGTCACAGGATGATCCTGAGTCTGTCCCACTATTTTTCTATCATAGCAAAACATACGCGTATGTCTACAAACAAAATCACATATATACGCGAATATACTTCATGAAAACTCAGTACAGAAAGCAACTTTATGAATTTTCACTTGTAGAATAACCAAACTAGATTAACAACAAAATGAACCAAATACAACTACAAGTTTCTATCAGAGATATTCAAATGCTGCTTTGGGAAGAGGTTTAGTAAATACATCAAAAACTTGTTCTTTGGAGGGAACATACTCTAATTTAACCTTTTTCTCAAGCACCTGTTCTTGTAGAAATTGATACTTAATTGGAATATGCTTGGCCTTGAAGTGCATAACAATACCTTTCTAAATATTAATATCACTTTTATTATCACGTAGGATGGAGATGGGTGGAGAACATCTTATTTGTATCTCTTGTAATGTTTTCATCATCTAAAGAGGTTGTGTGCAACAATATGCAACAACCATATGTTCTTCCTCTGCTATAGATAAGGAAATGTCATTTTGTTTCTTTTTGAACCAAGATACCCATTGGGACCCATGTAAAATGCACCTCCACTAGTGCTTTTCCTGTCATCCACATTTCCAGCCCAATCTGCATCTATGTATGCATGAAGGGTAATATCTACATCTTTTGGATACCATAGACCAAAGTATTTGGTTCCTTGGATATATTTGAATATCCTCTTTATTGCCTTAAGATGTGATTCCTTTGGATTGGCTTGGAAATGTCCAACAATCCTAACCGCATGCATGATATCTGGTCTAGTACATGTTAGATAAATCATACTTCCAATCATAAACATGTACTCTGGTTGATCTAATGAGAGAGAATCATCATTATAACTAAGGCTACATCATCTCATCATGGGAGTACATATAGCTTTACAATCTTCCATCCAATATTTCTTCAAAATCTGCTTGAGATATTTTGTTTGTGAGAGAAAGATGTCATGTTTTTCTAATTAGACTTGTAGACCAGGAAAATAGGTTAGTTCCCCAAGTAAAGGCATTTCAAATTCTTGATGCATAACAAAAGAAAATTTTTGACTCATATATTGTCCATTACTTCCAAATATGATATCATCAACATAAACAACAATATTTAGTAGTTTATCATCCTCAATTTTTGCGTTCAAGTTGTTGTCTGTAGATCCTTTTGTGAAACCTTGTTGTTGAAGATATTTGTCAAGAAAATAATACCATGTGCATAAAATAAATCCCTCTGGTTGTTCAGTATATACTTATTCTTCTAGATATTCATTAAGGAATGCAGATTTTACATCCATTTGATAAAATTTTAAATGTCAAAAACTTGGAAATGAAAGAAACATTATTATGGCTTCAAGTCCAGCTACTGGTGCAAATGTTTATTCAAAGTCTATACCTTCTTTTTTAGCACAACCTTTACAAATAAGTCTAGCTTTGTTCCTCATGACCTCTCCATTTTCATTCAACTTATTTTTGAATATCCATTTTGTCCCAATAACATTTTTATCATGAGGCATTGGAACCAATTCCCAACTATCATTATTTTCAATCTGATCAAGTTCTTCATTCATGGCCTTAACCCAACATTCATCTTTACTAGCTTGATTTACATTTTTTGGTTCAATGGTGGATAATAAAGCTAGATAACTAGGAAATATTACAAGGGTTATTCTTGTTTCTACCCCAAATTCATTTTCTCCTAAAATTTGACTTTCTAGATGATTCTTTTGAACATATCTCGATGAAGACTTTTCTTTGTCTGATGTGTCTTCGCCTACTTCTTTATTAGTTTCTTCTTCTATATCATTATGATTTGATGTGGGAAAGCATTCATCATCATCATCTACTGATGTTACTTTTTTGGGATCTGTGCATGCTTCGTTAATCACATCATTAATGCATTCAACAATTTTTCGAAGTCCCTTATTGTAACATTTGTATCCTTTGCTTCTAGATGAGTAACTAAGAGTATTCCTTCATCTTCTCTAGCTTCAAACTTTCCAAGTTTTTCATCATTATTTTTTGTGAAACATTTGCTTCAAAAAACTCTAAAATACTTTATTGTGGGAGGCTTACCATACCAAAGTTCATATGGAGTTTTATCATTATTCACACAAACATGAGCCCTGTTGATAATATTTACTGCGGTATGTGTAGCTTCACCCCAGAAGGTGTCAGGGGTTCCAAACTCATCAAGCATAGCACAAGGCACTTGTTGAATAAATCTATACATTGTTTTTGCCACACCATTTTGTTGAGGAGTTTTAGCTACAGAAAATTGTCTTTTTATGCCATGTTGTTGCTGGAAATCAACGAGTTCATCTAATATGTATTCTCCTCCTCAGTCAGATCTAAGACATTTGATTTTTAGATCTAATTAACTTAGAACTAATTCTTTGAAAGCTTTAAATTTATCAAATGCTCCATATTTGTGTTTCAATAAACCAATCCAACACATTCTAGAAAAGTCATCAATGAATAAGATATAGTATTGTTCTCCACGAGGTGACTTTTTCCTTACTGTTCCACACAAATCAGTATGTATAAGTTCAAGAGGCTTACTTACTAATCCTTATTTTACATTGAATTGACTTTGGTTTTCTTACCGAAATGACATGGCTTACATATGGTACTTTCTGGTAGGGTGATGTTGGGTAGATCACGAACAACTTTGAGTCTACATGATTTTATTACTTGAGAGAAGCTTAGATGCCCCAACCTTTTGTGCCATAACCAATTTTACTTTGCCTAGGTAATGTTGTTCTTGGCAAACTTTCAATATATGCAGATTGCTTAGGGTTCTTTTTTCCTCTTATTATGGTCTTTCCTGTGTCAAATTCACGAACCACACATTCTTAAATTTGATCAGAATACCACCTTATTTCCTTGGTCACACATTTGGCTAACACTTAATAAGTTATGCTTTAATCCATCAACATACATAAAATTACCAACTTTAACCTTTTATTTTAGAAACACAGAACCTTTACCCTTAATGAAAACAGGTGAGTAATTTCCAAAAGTGACATTCTTTTCTCTCTAAATAATTGTATGAAATAAATTTATATTTATCACGTGTCATGTGTTTTGAGCACCTGGTATCAATGTACCATTGATTTTCTTGTCCTTCTAAAAATAATGCTATGCCACAACTTTCAGACTGTAACTCCTTCCTTTTCCATACCTTAGAATTTGTTGATATTTTATCTTTTTGAGATGTTGGATGTAATTTTCTCCTGCATTCAAATTCTTCATGTCCAAAGTTATTGCAAAATGAGCATTCAATTTCATCCTTAAGAGGTTATAAGTTATTATAAGTTTTCTTCTTGACTCCTGTCTCATTACTTTGTTTTCTTGCTTCTCTAGTCGTGATGGTTTTGTATGAAAGACATTGAGCAACCTTATGACCAAAATTATGACACGAGAAACATTTTCCATTAAAGAATAAATTTATGTGATCACAGAATCTTCTAGTGTTGTTTACCTTTTTACTGGTGTTTCTTTTGTTGTTCATCCTTGGATTGGAGTGAACATGATTTACTTGTGGAATTCCTTTATTCTTTTGCTGAGGATTGAAGCTTTGTTGACTGTTTTTTGCTGCATTTAGATAGCTTCTGGTAGAGATTGGAGTTTTTATGTTTGATACGTTTCTCTAGTGTATCCAAGAACTATCTTCCTAAGAGGAGAGAATTGTAACTTGATAATTTCATCTAAGGTTTCAAATCCTTTAGCAAATCTAAGATTCATATTTTTTATTTTCTTAAGTTCCTTTCTTAGACTTACTATTTCACATTCAATGTATCTATGTCTACTTTGTT
Source organism: Pinus taeda (assembly GCA_000404065.3). NCBI lineage: Eukaryota > Viridiplantae > Streptophyta > Pinopsida > Pinales > Pinaceae > Pinus > Pinus taeda. Next base: position 253,312 of record APFE031544570.1, read on the forward strand.
TTCTTCCTAGAAAATTTTGAGTTGAGTAATATCTTCAAAGAAATATTTTTACTCTAAAGAATTCACAAATTTATCATTAGACTCATTAGAATTTTTCTCAAAATCCATGAATAATTTAAGATCTTTATCACATTCTCCTTCTTCACTATTTGACAAGCCATCACTCTCTTCATGAGTATAATAGCTTCTTCTATTGTAAAACTGTCGCCTATTAACTTTTGCAGTATCGTTTCATTTGTCATGGTTGTATTTATGAGGACATTTAGTAGCATAATGACCAACTCTACCACAAGAAAAAATATTGAAGGGAAGCTTACCTCTGAACCTTCTGGTGCCTAGTTGAAGTTTCTTTACAAAGTTGTCCTCATCTTCTTATGATATATATCATGATTCCTTGTGTTCTTCCTTTTCTTTTCATTTTTCATATGCTTTAAATGCAGCATCTCTGTCTTCTGAGGGGATGCCTTTCCTCATTTAAAAAGTAGTCAAGATCTCATGAAGGTGATCAACAGTATGTAGATCCTACTTCTCTTCAACGGTAGACACTTTTGAATCAAATTCAGGAGTTAAATATATTAATATTTTCTCTACTAAAGTTGCGTCCTTTATTTCTTCACCTAGATTTTTCATGCAATTTACAATCTCATTTATACATAGAAAGAAACTAGCAATACTTTCATTATTATGCATTTTGTGAGTTTCATGTTGAATTCTGAGAGTTTGGAGTTTAACACTTTTTACCTTGATATCTCCTTTATAAGTTTGAATGATTTGTCCCATATTTATTTTTTTGGGTTTAACTACATAAATATGACAATTTCTGATGTTGTCAAACTTCCCAATAATGCATTAACAACTTTGGCATTGGTTTCATATGCCTTCTTTTCTATTGCATCTATGGGAACTGCAACTAAATATTGGTAACCTCCTTCCACACTTACCCAAACATCTACTCAAAGGGACTAAAGATAGGATCTGGTTATTTTCCTCCAATATATTAAATTATTTTCGTTGTAGAGTGGTGGTTTGATAGATGTCGTTCTGTCTTGATTGCTCATGTTGGGAGATCTTCCTTCAAACGATCAAGCTTATTTTGAAGGACCTACTCTAATACAAATTGTTGGGAAAAATACTAAGAGGGTAGGTGAATTAGTACTTTAAAAACTCACAATAATAATTTTCTTTTCTAAAATATGTACGCAACTTTACTAAACCCAACTCATGTATGTACTCGACTGTGGTAAAAGAAGCTAACGTATGCTTAGTAAACTTGTAAAATAGATAGTTCTTTGTATTTTAAACTTAAACCATAATGTAAGATATTTATCAGTCATTTGATAAGCAGTAAGCAAGTGTAGTAAGAATAGAATAAAGTATCACACATAAGCAACACACATGAACACCAGGATTTAAGGTGGAAACCTAATGTGGGAGAAAATCGCCCCTGTTATTGTCTCAGTATTCAAACTTATTAATATCAAAAACTTCTTATATTCTTGTACTAGTGCAAACTTATGCCAGTATGTAGGCACCCACCTGATGAAGGCTTTAACCTTCACTCATTCTCTAGATCCTATTGGAAGGGAGCTCCAACCCTGTGATCTGATTACCAACTACTACTGGCAAGAAGCTTCCACTTCCTCACTGAAGGCTCGAACCCTCAACAACATCTGTGGACAATGTTTCATACATTTTCACACTGGATCCACCTATTTTAATACATCACAACTTGTAGATCAATTAGAGAAAACACCAACTTAATTCAAAATAAAATAGTGAGATCATTGTAACTAGAACATAAAACTGAACTTAGAATACTGCATCAAAACACATAATCAACTGCAACCCTGATCATTCATATGCCAACATGTATACATTACTTCACTTATGGAAACACGTGTGTATACACGCTTTTCTGTAGAGAAACTTGCATACAGATCTCAATATACTAAAAACTTGTAATTCTGAAATAAACATAGATTTGACCAGAGTTATTCTGAAATATTCCATTAGCTTACAGAACCCTCATACAATTAGCAACATCAACAATCTCTCCAACCAATCATTTAACCAAATTCGACTTCATCATTTAATCAGTTCTACTTCAGACATTATCACTCAACCCATATCAAAATGAGGACGTCATTAACAAACACCAGAGATACAACAACATTGATCAAGTTGATCAGTCATTTATGAATAGAAATTATTCCTTTATGTATGTGACTTTGAAGAAATGTACTGACATGTATATGCGACTTCACCAAGACTAACCTACGTAAATATATGCAACTTTTGACCTAAAAATTTCACATCTTTTCAGAACTTCAGAAAGACCCAAATCATAATAGTTAGAGATAAAAACATGTGTCAATAATTAGATCTAGTCCATCCATGAGAAGATCATACAATGGAAATTCATTCAGGTATCATGATCCTGATCCATCATTGTATTCATCAGTGCATAATTATTTCATATCTATGTGTGAAGTATGGCCCTTAGAATGAAAATATACTTTAGATTGAAGTACTCATCAAAACTCCTTTCACATGCACAATTAGCACTTTGATATTCACCTCTTTATATAGTTAGAGCCTTAGCCAATACCATGAGTCAAAGCTACACTATTGTCAGTGGTAATCTTAGATGGGATCAAGTAACTGTTACTGCGCTCAATATTGTGGGATAATATCATGGCAAAGGCCCTCTATGTTCTTAAATTAGTGCGCCAGCATGTATGCAACTTTTCTTCTTTGTACCTACGTGTACATGCGACTTAGCCTTGATGAACCCACATATAGATTTTCAGATATTCAACTCGATCAAACTTCTGATTCTGATTTGTAAGCCTTTGTCCCATCATTCTGTTATTATGGTCCATCACTCTGTCACATCTGAACTGACTTGTGGATTCATCTCCTTACCATATACTTGTTCTTTTACAAGTGAGCTGCCATCAAGGACAGCACATGCATCATAATGCGAACAGAGACAAATCTCTTTTATAATTCCTAGAATTCTACTAACTCCGGGAGCTATATGAATTGTATATATCTCTTCTTTTCAACTCATGACAGTAACAAGTGTACATGATAATTTATCCACAAATGCAATTCTCTAGGCCCATGACATAACTTATTCTAATACCAATTTATGCAATCAAAATCCCAATAGGAACAACCAAACATAACGAAAATAAATGGACACATTTTTTTGGGAAATTATATTAAATTAATTCATTTCCCATGTGATTTTTAGATTGTACAAATGGTCTCTTACGTACAACTATCGGTGATGATAATGACTTATTATATAATTTTATATTTTTTTCAAACAATGTTCACAATATCTCCACAAATGTCTCCACCATATCTTTATTAATCTCTCAACATATATCCACTCCTAACTTGTCTTATTTATCTCCCTATTCCATTTATATGTAGACTTGTACATCATTACAAATCCCCTCATATTATTCAAAGATTATTCATGATCACAAGTAGGATTTATTTCATCATATTCACCCTCTATTTTTCATTTGGTCCTTTGAACTTATTCATTCATCTTCATATTTATCACAAATTAAAACTTCTACAATCTCTAGCCTTATTTCTTTATGATCCCGAGTCTTCTTCACTTGTACCTGCAAAACATAAATATTGTTAATTCCCACATAAAAAGTAACTATCTACTAAGTTGACCACAATATCCATTGGTTCTCCAAGAAAATATTCATCATACATGGTTCATGAAGAATTCTTCAAACACACGTTATTATACTTGTAACATCCCTCTCATTTCACTTCTATATAATTTACTAGTGACTTTTTTAATAATATTTATATATACTCAAATATAGACATATATTGTGACAACATTTACTTCAATTATTAAAACCTTGCAAACTTTCCTTATTAATCTAGTCATCTAGTTTCTAACTCTTTCCTCCCCAAGGTAATGAGAGTTCTTTGCAAATTATTCTATCTAGATTGGTATATGGCATGGTATCCCGCTTGAGTAACTTATTATGGCTTAATCTCATTTTTTATTTACTTAAAATATTTTTATTTGAAGAGTGGGTCTAGAAAATCTCTCCAACAATCAAAGGCTTATGTTATTCTTGCAAATAATCTAAAATTACCACAACCATTGAACATTGCAATACCAAAATAAGTTTTTATGACAACACTTGTTCAATATAAACATTGGTTGTGACCTTAGAATATGATATCAATAATTCAAAAAAATTCAAAAAGGGTTAACCTATATATGCATATTGGTTATGTGGAGTTCACATATATTAGTGTATGGGGATAAAGGTTCACAATGATTAAAATTCCTTCATTTGAAATAATTTTTTCCTTCTACTTTTGAGGGATATAAATTCCTTAGAGTCCTCTTTTGAGCTATCACTAAGGCCTTTTCACCCTCAACCAATGTGATTGTGATACAAGTTGTGGTATTGTCCAGCTTCCATTCTACTCAATGACATGTGTACTATGAATGGTTCATATTACTTAGGGTGGTGATAAATGGTGAATTTATTTTGGTTTAGTTTTTAGTAACTACCCCCTTATGGACTCACCACTTCCCTAGTTTCAATTGCTCTTCGATGGTTTGTGAATCAAGCTATGAAACTAAATCCTTTTGCTTAATAATTAGGGTTTATCCCTCTAGTATTGAAGGTTGTCATTGTAATTATTTTTTGGCTCTTACCAGAACACATCTAGAAGAGGTTTTTATTGTGGTATGTGACAACTTTAAAATTTCCAAGTTAGAATTGACCCTAAAAGAACTCATTTTACTTCTATTGTTATGTATAATTTTTTCTTGCAAGTATTTGTCTAGAATTTGGGCATTTTGACCAGCTAGCTAACTTTCATATTTTATATTAACAAACACAAGTGAGACTCTAGATTTCCATATAGCTCTTAGATTAAGGGATTTACCTATACTTCAGTTCAATACCATGCTTCTAGGTTCTAATATATTCACAAGGTAAATTTTTTAATCCTTTAGCATTTCTAAGGTTCAAAACCTAACTTATTTTACTCTTCTTTAAAAAATAAATGTTTCTCATGGTTATGTATGTGCCATACTAGTACTCCCTATGATTTGTAAAGGGTTGAACAATGTAATTACTTTTACAAGAGTTTTCATACAAGTTTTGTGTTTTCTTATAGTAGTCTCTACAAAAAGTTTTAAGGGTTTTAATTGAGACCATATTTGTCACCTTTTTCAAGTTAGTCGAGGTTATGGTTACTCTCATTATGCCTCTTTATTGAATGGGTTTCATCCTTTTGTCCCCGCTTATTTGTGGCCATTACAGGTGCATACTGAATTTTTTTTCTTTCCTAGGTTTTCATGCTGACACGTCCAAGACCCTTCTAGTATATTTATTGGATTACGGTTTTATGAAAAGCCCTACATTGGCTATGATTCTACAAGCTTATGTAGTTTCTTGTGTAGTTTTTCCTTTTTAGTTTATAGATATATTTATGGAGAAATCCTAACTCATGTAGACAGTAATCGACCAGTGTTCATCATTACTAGTATTTAAGGGTTCTTTTCCTCTATTGGTGGAGTTTATATTTCACATATACTTTACTATGTATATGCTAAGCTTATGTGGTTGTGTTTTTAACTCTTAATACATTATATATGATTTTCCCTCTACTACAAATATATTAATATGATTTTGTTATGAAACCTTGTATACATTAATAAATGAAATTATTCGATAGGTTTTTATTTCCTTTTCTCTTTGTATAAGTTATAGTATAAAACATGGGAGTAGCCCATGTCGATGAAAATTAAAGTTCTCGGTTTTTTCTTAAGGAAAAGGGAATACGTGTATAATTCCTTTTGTTGGAAAGGTCTTGTAATTTTTTTCTAATTTTCTGTAGGGCCTCCATGCCTTTACTACTATGTTTTCTTCATTTTATTTTTTATTCATATATACCATGCTATTTTTCTTAAATTCTATGTCATTATGTTTACTTCCTTACTATGCATAAAGTTTTATTTGTTATGTTAGTTATGTTTACCTTTATGAAATATATGGTTAATTTGTTTTTATTTTTTATGCATAGTACTAGGCTAGAGACCTAGTGGTACATGTCATGGGAACTGCTCCAGGTTATTCTTTATGCCCTAACATTATAATGTATGAGACTATTGTCTCTGGGCTACTATACATGGATTTTTTCATATTATGGCCTAATGCAACTAATGAGGTGTGCTCTGCTTCTCCTTCTTGTCTTAATTACCCAACCATGTATTTATAGTTGTCCATATATTGTTCTTTTGTTCTATTAAAGAATTAAACAAATAGCGTTAGCTTATAAGTTCACATTATTTAACTTCTTGATATCACCTTTACCTAAATTGGCATTCTTTATTTATTTCATTTTCACGCTTAAGAGAAATTATAGGATGAGTTTCTATTTAAACCTCTTACCATCATCTTTAACAAAGGTAAAGCTTAACTTGCACCTGTAGTATTCCAGTGACCTATAATTTCAGCTACCTGTAATAGAATAGATACTGATATACACACAAGCAAAAACACATATATAAATGAATAGGTTTGTTACAATTATAATCATTATAAGAAATCTCTCATATTAGTAATTTAGTATAAAGTTCCAATATTCTTATTAATAATATTTTTCCATTTTCGTAAATAAACTAGTAAATTAGAAAATTCAATAAAATCTATATACTTATCTATTTTCTTCCTCGAAATATGTTAAAGGTTTCCATGTTCATCCCAACCATCAAATGGATATTCCAACTAGTCCCCTTCAAGCTCCACTCCTCTCTATCATGAAAACAACTTGAAATCTTTATCAGCATTCACCTCTTGAACCCTTTAGCAGTGTCCTACTGATTATGTGTATTCAAAACCAGTTTTTCTCTCCCAGTGGCCTATTCTCACAAGAAATTGTCTTTATCTCCCACATTTCTCTTGTACAAATTCCACTACATGACATCTATATATAGTGATGAAAATTTCCTATTAATCTGTCTCTTCCAAATTCTCTTGAATAATGGAAAAAAAAGGTTTTTTTTTCTTTTTCTTTTCTTGCTCCTACTTGGGAATAAATGGTTTCAATTATTTTCCTGATAGCGAGTTAAATCTCACATGACATTCTTTAACATATTTTCAAGAATGTTAATACATCAAAAAAATTTATTCTCGTTAATTGTAAAAGTCATAAAATAACTTTTTGAGGCGTATTAAAATACATATATCTTTTATTCCACTTACATCATCATTCTCATCCTCATCCTCGTTATCTTGGTTTTCAACTTACTTGTAACCATGTTCTAATTCCTCCAGCATCACACGGAAATAGTGATGTGCAATATACCTATATAACACATTATTTTACACAAATTATCATTCCAATAAAGTCAAAATGGCATAAATTGACAAGAATCTCTTTTAGTCGATTTTTTGGTAGGGAAAATACCCTGCTTCTCATTTATAGGGTTGATCAAGTTTGATCATGGTCAACTATTAATAATATACTCAACCATATAATAATAATAATAATATACCTATGAGCTCACTAAGTATGTTGCAAAAATCCTTAAGCCCCTTGTCGGAAATACTGATTCTTTCATCAAAGACTCCCATGAATTTGTGAATCTTATTAAAAATGAGAAGATGGAAAGTAATGACCTCCTTGTCAGCTTTGACGTAGTATCCTTATTCACCAAGATTCCTCTTAATGAAGCCATTCAAGTTATAAAAGACGTTACTGATCTGGGAACTGCAAGATTGGTTGAAGTCTGCCTACGATCAACTGTTTTCACCTCCAAGGAATATATTATGAACAGACATCTGGTATGGTAATGGGATCCCCCCTTTCACCAATCGTGGCCAACTTATACATGGAATACTTTGAGAAGAAAGCCCTGGAATCTTACCCCTTGAAGCCAGCATGGTGGAAGCGATTCGTCGATGATACCAATATAACATGGACACATGGTAAAACAGAGCTTGAAAAGTTTTTTATTCACCTAAATTCCATCTCTTCAGAAATTAAATTTACTATCGAACTTGAAGAAAACATGAGAATCCCATTTTTAGACATTCTCATCATCAGGAAATATGATGGATCCCTTGGGCACGAAGTTTTTAGAAAGTCAACCCATACAGAAAACTACCTCCATGCTAAGTCCCACCATCACCCAACCCAAAACTTTGGTGTTCTAAACACTCTTTCAATCAGGGCCCTTCGAATTTTTAACGTTGATCATATAAATGAAGAAAAGAAGCATTTATTCTCAACCTTTATGGGTTTAGGCTACAAAGAAAATGAGATTAAAAGAGCAATAAAGAAGGCCGAGAAAAGGATGTTATCTCATGAACCTAAGGCCCGTGATCAGCCTCAATGTGGTAGGGTTTTTTTGCCTTATATTCGTGGAGTTACAGATAAGATCGCTACGATCCTAAAGAGGAATAACATAAGCACACAGTTCTCTGCCCCTGGAACCATTAGGCAATGTATGAGATTTGTCAAGGATAGCATTGACAATCATCAACTTAAAGGGCTCTATAAGATATATTGCTCATGTGGAAAAAGCTACATTGGTGAAACAGGTCGCTCCTTGAAGACTAGACTAAAGGAACATGGTGCTGATATTAAGAATGAAAGGTCTCGTACTTCCGCCCTGGCAGAACACTCCTCAAAAACTAAGCACCACATCTGTTTGGAAAGCACTTCAATTATCGCTAGGGAGGAGCAACAACATAAGTGAAAGATCACAGAAGCTCTTGAGATTATCAAGCACCCTCATAATCTCAACAGAGACAGTGGGATCGATATTAGTGGAAGTTGGCTTCCCCTAATCAGAGAAATTAAGGTAACCAACTCCTCTTAGTTTTAGCCCTCCTTTCCTATCTAAATAATTAGTAACCTAGCTTTAATAAATTAAATTAAAATAATAGTAATTATATTTAGTTCCTAATTAATCATTCGCAATAATAACTACTCCTTTATATATA
>APFE031544570.1:270750-348002 GCA_000404065.3 Pinus taeda
ATATATATATACAGAAAAAATTACATTCCACGCTAAGGCATTTCAGCCTTAAAACCCAGCTCACAATCGACTACATCTGCTCACTCACTATTTTACTCACAAATAAGATATATCTCACACCCTATCACATTACATTTATATAAGATGCATTAGGAAGAATTGATAAGATTTTCTCCTAGTTTTTATACAATGAAAGCTCTCCAAAAGCGTGCATGGTTGTATCCATCTTATCTGCTTTAAATTATCCGCTTTAAATTCTCTTTTCTGCTTTAAAACAAGCTTTTCTCTATTCTAATCCTCTGGTCCACACTTGCTTGCTTTGTTGTTGGGTGCTCCTGCATCATATTCTAAGCAAGAAAGAGAGAGGAGACTATGTGAGAGGGAAGAGTAAATTACAGCGGATCTGATCTAAGTTGTATATCTTCATTTTGCTCGATAATATAAAGGAGGGACTGGTTGTTTCTTGGTGGATGTAGCCCAAATTGGGTCAACCACGTATATCTATATCTCTCATTTTATGCATTTTTTGTGTTTGTGTTTCTGTAATATTTTATGTGTTTCATTACTCTATAATATATAATATTCTAACACTTTTGAGGAGGGAAATGATGAGGCTTATCATGAATATATTGCTCCATGTGAGTTTTCTTTTGAAAGACATGGTGGGAGAAAGAACCCTCCTCCTTTTTCGAAATATGAATGTCAAGGAAAGAATGTCCCTCATTGATTTCACATTCCATAGTGAAATTTATGGAGCTAGATTGATGGTTAAGATGCAGGGAAAAATAGATCTAATTAGCCCAACCATGGGGCCAAATGACGCAAGTGTCATCCACAAATCTATTCCATAAATTTGGCTTGAATTGAGCCAAGGCCAAAGAATTAAATTAAAAATCCTCCATGAACAAATTAGCCATGATATGGGAAGGGGGGAACCAATTGTGACGCCACATGTTTGTTCATAAAATTCCCCTTCAAGGCTAAAGAAATTAGAGGTAAGATAAATTTCAACCAAATTAGTAGTATCTAGGTCCTTAATGTGAATAATGACCTCTGTTGGCATGCATAATAGTCAAATTTATTAATATTATTGTTATTATTATGAAACAACCTTTAATCTTGATTATGACCAATCAAGGATGTATTTATTTGACTAAGGTTGACAATGTTTGACATTAGTAAACCATGGTAGACTATAATTGATTATGGTTGAGTTATGTTGATTAAGGATGACTATGAGTGAACAAGGTTAAGTATTGTTAAATATGGTAAACATATGGTGGAAAAAGTTTCATCTTGGTTAACTATTTAAACATTGACTATAAAAGTTGAGTTTCTTTGATAGTTAATATTAATCAATAATAATAATAATAATATGTGATTATGTTTGATAGGAGTTGAAGAGTATTGACTGTTAAACATAGTCGAACATAGCCAAACATAGCCAAACAAATCAGTAAATCAATGTATTTTATTCCATATTAATATTAATATTATTAAACATTTTTAAACATTGAGCATCTATGAGCATGGTTTAACCATAGGTGGAATGACTTAACCAATTTCACCATAGGTGAACATGGTTTTACTAATTTGACTATGGTTGACCATAGTTTTCTATGATAGATTATGTTTGTCTATATTGATAATGAATGGCTACAGTTCACCACACTTTACCATGGTCACCTAGGATGACCATGTTTAACAATATTAATGACTGTAACCATGTTGATCATGGGTTGAACATGGTTTTCAAAGTCTAATTATGGTGACTATGGTAGACCAAATATGACCATGATTGACCATGGCTGGCCTAAGTTTACCCTGGTTGAACATGATTAACTATGGTTGATGATGGTGAGCCATGCTAGGTAGAGTCAAATATATTTGAAAATGGTTGACCATTGTGGTCATATTTAAATATGGTCAGTAATAGTTAACGATAGTCAACTATGTTGATGATAGTGGATGATGGTTGACCATGTGTGACTACCATTAAACATTATTTCATGTGTTTTTAATATGGTTAAAAATTGCTTAACTATGGTTCAGCATGGTTGGCAATGGTTTTCCATGTTCACTATATTTAAACATCATTGACTATTTTTTGTGTAACAACCCTGGCTAAATGGCATATTTTATTTCTTTTATTATGACTCAAAAATTAAAAGTTAGGAAAATATATTGATTGTAAAAAAATTTATTTTTGATATAAAACATGCACATTTTGTTGATAATAAAATAAAAGTTATGTGTATGGCTAACACTCCTAAGAATGTTTTAAGAGTTGTTAGGTAGAACTAACCCCTAACTATAAGGGTAAAAATTATTCCCAAGAAGGGGAAAAACAAGAATAGAAGAAATTTTCTCTATTATGAGGGGATTCAAAAAAACGAAAAGGTCGAGGGAACAGAAAAAGAAAAGTTCATGATGGTTGGAGATAAATGTGTTGAAATTGGATTTATTTAGGAAAATTCTCTTAGAGAGAAAGACAACGATCTTCCTTTTATCACCAGTGGGAGAGAAAGACTAATGAATACCTAGAAAGGAACGAAAGACCATTTTTAAGGGTTTGGGAGAATTAAACCTCCAAAAGTAGTTTTTGTGGTTCTTCCTATGACATAAAGGGGTAGAGGTTGGCGGTAGTTGGTTGAGAAAGAATCGATGTACAATTGGTAAGACAGTGACAACTCTTAACCCATTCTCTGGAAAATAACATATAAGTGACTCAATATGTCTTGTACTATAAAAAAATAATGAAAAAAATTTAGATTAGACAAGTTTGTATGTTGGTTGTGAGAACTAATTTTGATGAATGTCTAGAATATGCTCATACTAACTTGTGCCAAGGAAGAATATTTGGGTTGCATTCCCATAAAGGTAAAGGGTTGTGTAAAAATGCACTGTGATATTGTTTTTCTTTGGTATAATTATTGTTTGAGTTGTTTTGTTAAATATATGAAATATGACTAGAGGAATTACAATAAGAATAGTATGCATATAAAATTACATAATGATACATCTGTATTGTACTAAAGTGGAATGGGAAATAGGTTAGTTACCATATGGAAAGGGTATAATAACCCTCTCTGTCGCTATCAATAGTCCTACATCTTGGCATAGTCCTAGGTGTCAAGTAGGCATGGCAAGTCCATTACAAATCCCGTCAAGGCACTAGACTAAAGAGTAGTGGGTATAAACTAATTACATATTCCATGTAAGTATGAGACAATGCTTTAGTTTAAAATTTACTATATAAAACTGAAATACAAATATAATTTCATATGTAATAGAATTAGAATAGAAAATGGAAAAAACCTAGAATAGTACAGTTACGTATATCATCACAAGATCTGGAATATTTCTGAAGAAAAAATATCTTGAAATAAGGTTTTATGCTTTTAAAAAAAAGTAAGTGAGAAATATGTCATGTGACATTGAATAAAAATCCTAATATATCAAGAAATAATGCCTAGGAATTAGAGCATCCTAAATGGAAGGAAAACGACACTCAATGCAATTTACACTAAGTGACAATAAATATCTAAAGAAATAAATAAGTCTCATTGTAATTCCATAAGGTGACAACCATAAAAAATAATGCCAGTATAATCAAATAACAGAGTACCCATACGTTGAAATTTCTTGGTTGAAAGATTTAGTTATAAGTATATCTTAAATACAATAAATAATGCTTTCTCCATGAAGGAGATAATTTGATATGTAGAGAAAACAAATTAAATAATACCCATAATGAAAAAAATATATAGTCTTGATAGGCCATAATATTTAGCATTGTATTAAATAAGATTACAATAAGGAGAAATTTCGGCAACTAGTTTAAAAGGGATTCGAAAAAGAGTCTCAAATTAACTCAAAAAACTAAGAAGAGTTGCATCTAATATAAACCCTAAGAGTATATGCAATCCCTAGGAAAAGGGTCGAGGCATTATGGCCCAGAACCCTGGATAGAAAACAATAAAAATCATAAGAATCGGGGAGTAGTCATATTATTCCATTGAATGAAAACCCTCTATCCAATGACATAGAAACTAAGATCGCTCCTACAGGAAGGGTCAAAATTATACGCAACAGAATAATTAATGAACTAAATTAAGAATTTGAATAAAAATTGTCATTAAAAAATTAAGAATGAGGGTAGAAGGAATCGAAAGTTACCTGAAGGTAAATAGGAGCCTAAGGATCCTTTTACAAGAACAAGAAGAAGCATTAGAACCAAAAGGAAGGAAAACGAGTACTGACATGAAAAGGAACCATCCTAACATTTGAAAATGGAATTACTTGAAAAATAGGTGTGCAATTAGTAGACACGGGTGTCATTATACATAAAGAATTCAATGGGAGAATTTATTCTACTTCAGTATAAACCATTTCAGTAACTCCATGAATGACCCTTCCACAAGTGATACACTAGTATCAATAACATATTCATGGAAGAAATACTATGCATTGTAAAGAATAAGTAAGCAATCAGTGATGAAATAGTTTTGGTGTAACCATCGCAAGGAAGAAGTTACCTGAAAATTTAGGCATACTCTAAGTCGCCAACTAGAATTTCTTCCAGGAGACTATCAGCCCCATGCTTAAATAAAGTAAGATCATATCCTTAGTATTCAAATAAAGTAATAAGGGTTTACCCAGAACCGTAACTTGCAAAGCCACTTCTAAAGGATGGAAGAGGAAAATGAGCATTGAACATCAATGTGTGGGTGGGTAGTTACCACCAAAGCAATCCCAATTACCTCCATCCATCGATCAAAAAAATCAAGGGAATTATGAGCCATGGATAAGCTGAAAAATTATTGTACCTTAAGTCCAATCAATCCACTTGGATTTCCATGCAAGGTCAACTTGGGATACAACCTGTTAGTTTTAGATTTTCTCCAGCAATAAATTCACATGGCAGTGAGAATTATAGTATAGACATAAAATTATAACGAAACTTATATCTTCATGTTATGTGTTGAGGACCATGGTTTATAAACTAAAGAGAAACCACATAATTGGTGCTAGATAACAAGTCCAGGATAACCATATTCCTTCCATATATGTATGGTGGAATTATACTTTGAGTAAATAATCTTGTTATTGTAATACGAACATGACATTGATGCCTATATTGTGGTTGTTGGAGAGCCAAGGTTTGAATATTATAAAATATGTTTAGTCAAAGATACCCTTGTCATTAGAAATTAAAATAACTATTATATGGATATAGTTTGAATAATCAATTCGAAGGAATACACAATTATTTTCATAATTAAAGCTTATAGTAGATAAGTGAATCAAAGGGAGATTTAAAATGGTAACATTTATTAGGTTAAGGTAAACATACATAGCAAGGAAAATTCCATGAATACGAGGTAAAGTCATGAACTTCATAAAGTTAACAATTATAATGGTGGAATTTACATGATCAAGCTATCTATCATTGCATGATATATATGTTCTTATCTTAAATGAATATCTCCATAACCTAACAAACAAAAACACAAATATTAAGAGTGAAGTATGTCTAAAGATAGTTTGTTTCTATGTATATTACAAGTGGTATCAAAGTCAGTTAAAAACTAAGGATTTGGGTCAATCATCATTCCTCTATTCTTCTAACATTAATTTCTTTCAATTTGCATAGAGTTGATATAAAGGAGAAAATTTCGAAATAGAAATATAGTATGGCATAACCTCCTAAAGGAACCCACATTGGTGAAGATGATATTTATGTACACTTAGGACAACAAGCCCATGTATTTAATTGAGAATTGTTGGAGATGATGAAAAATCATATGTTAGAAATATCAAACCTTCGTCTTGGTCGTGAGTGGCTACTGAAAATTAGTGTAGAGCAAGATTAGATAAGAAAGAATTTAACCGAGAAAATAAATTCAAAAACTATGGAGGAAATGAACGAGGGTGAAAATAAAGAAGAAACCAATAAGCAAAAGGAGATGGAGGAAGAAAGAGAAAGTCGAAAAGGGATAGTTGAAGATGGGAAACATAACTCATCCAAAAATAAAATGAAACTTGAAAAGAAACCTAAAGTAGAGTTACATGAGGAATTTCAAAAAATCAGACCCACAACATACAATGGGAAATTTGAGGAAGCAATAGAGGCTTGGTTGTTTAACATAAGTAGGTATTTTCAGGTTTATAATTATACCACCAAGCTGAAGGCCAAGTTGTCTACCTAAAAATTGTAGGGAAAACCATCGTTGTGGTGGGAAGAGGTGTGGAAAGTTAATAACTTGGAAGGAAAAGAGACTAACTTGGAAGAATTTCAATAATTATTCAGAGAGAAATATATTCCATAATGATATTTTGATGATAGGACAAAGTATTTTCATGATTCAAAACTAGGAGAAATGTTGTTGCATGCGTTGATAAGAAAATTTAGGTATCTATTACATTATGTACGTTTCATAAAGAAAAGGAAAAGGTATAACGATTTTGAAGTTTTCTTCAACTGACCTTTAAGAAGAGAATTCAGTACGATAATCCTATAATGATGGAAGAAGTTAAATGAAAGGTGACACTTTGTTATGAGCAGGACAAATAAAAGAATGATAAGAAGATATCCTAACTTAACAAAAAGAAAGAGTGATCAATGCAAAACAATAAGGGGGAAAAATGGACAATTCAAGGAAGGTGGTAAATGAGGACATAATCAAAATTTTAACATAAATAATGGAGAGTCCCAAAAATATTAAATTGCAAACCCAAACTAGGTCTAAATAGAATGAAAACAACAAAGGACCTAACAAGAAAGAGTAAGATCGACTAAAATTTTGGGGTTGTGGTGAACCCCACTTGTTAATAAATTTCCCTTACAATACTAAATTAGTTCAACATATTCAAAATGTTCAAGAGGCCTCCATCATTAAAGAAATAGCTAGGAATATTCATCGCATCAATGTAGCCCTTGAAGAGTTCCAAGAAGAGCACTAATCCACTATAGTATAAGTAGAATGTACTATCCATGACCAAGCTATTTCAATATTAATTGATCTTGGTGCTAGCCTAAGTCATGTGACCCCTAAAATTGTAGAAAACTCTAATTTAATGGTTGAATATATAAGAATCCCTAGCTAGTACAACTAGATATAGGTGCAAAAAGAAGAGATACTGGTTGGATTAAATCCTTCCTAGCTGTATCAGATGGTAAACATAATATAGCTAATTTAGATATATTACCATTAGGTTCCTATGACGTCTTCATCGACATGGATAAGCTAGAAGGTAATAAAGCACTAATTAACTATCTTGAGAAAACAATTACTTATAAGTATGATAGTGGTAAAACTCAAGTTATCAAGGGGATACCCAAACCTATTTTCTTATGACAAATATTAAGATTGTAGTTATGAAAAACAACAAGAAAAGGGTGTTAACTCTTTTACATTAATATGGAGAATCAACTCTAGGATAAAACAGTAAAATTAGAGGACTTGGAAGAGGTGAAATATTTTCAAGATGTATTTCTAAATGAGATTCTTGGTCTTCCCCCACATCGAGAGATATATTTTTCCATAGAGTAGATAGATAGAGATGCATTGTTATCCAAAGCTCCTTATTATATGACAATCTAAGAACACATGGAATTAAAAATTCACTTACAATATTTATTGTCAAAATGGTATATTAGGCCTAGCGTATCCAAATTGGGTGCATGGGTTCTTTTCGCCAAGAAGAATGATGGAATGTTCAAGGTGCATATAGAGTATCGTCAGTTGAATAAATTGAGAATTAAAGATAAATACCATTTACCCCGTATTGACAATATTTTTTACCAGGTCAAAGGGGTAGTTGTGTTCTCCCAAATAGATCTTAGATCTGGGTACCATTAGTTAAGGATCATAGAACAGGATATAACGAAAAAAACATTCAAAACCTAATATGGACACTATGAGTTCACTTTATTACCATTCGGTCTTACAAACACACCCACCACTTTCATTTGCTTAATGAATGAAATATTCAACAAGTTTTTGGAAAAATTGGTATTAGTTTTTATTAATGAAATATTAATATGTTCAAATACCATGGAGGAAAACAAGGAACATCTAAATATATTGTTATGAACCTTGAGGGAAAGGAAGCTATATAGAAAGTTTACTATATGTGACTTCTTTCAAGAGAAAATACAATATTTGGCCCATGTGATTTTGAAAGAAGGGATATTTGTTTATCCCGAGAAAGTGAAAGCCTTACTTGAATGTCTAGTGCCCAAGGACATGGATAGCATAAGTTATTTTGTGGATTTAACAAGATATTATTATAGGGTTATAGAGGGATTCTGCAAGTTGGCACATCCAATAACTTCTCTACAGAAAAAAGGGAGTAAAATTATTATAGACACATTAGTTCCAACAGAGATTTGAAAAATTGAAACATACAATTATGATTGCTCCAATACTTAAGATAGTAGATAAAAAAAAATAAAATTAGGTGTACACTGATGCATGCCTAGAAGGCTTAGGGGGCGTGGTTATGTAAGAATGGGATGTGGTAGCATATGAATCTCAGAAGTGATAATTCATGCCCTAAAAATGTGGGCAAATTATCTAACTGGAAGACAATTTACTCTAATTACATACTACATAAGTTTAAAATACATTTTCATCCAACCCGACTTGAATGTCAGGAGCACGACGTGGATGAATTTCATAAGCGGGTATTACTTTCATATAAAAATAAAAGGGAAGGAGAATAAGGTAGTAGACACCCTAAGTTGGAGTTTAAAAGAAACACATGAGGTCTCTATGTTGGAAATGTTCTCACTATTGAGAAGGGGGGGGTGAATCAGTAGTGACAATGTATATTAAAATTTCTTTCCAATTACTAAATCATACTCACGCATTACACCTAGAATATTAGCTCATATAATACATTAACCAACAGGGAAATTACCATGATCAACATATTAAAAACAATAACAATCACATGCATAAGGGACACAAGGATCTCTGGTGGAAAACCTCCCTCCAAGGCAAAAACCACCCTTGTTGCTGCTACTTATTTGTTGCTAATTTTATTAATTAAGAAAATTATTTTACATCATATATGGCTATGAATAGAAAAGAAGTCTCTCATATAACATCAACTAAGTGAACTCCTATCCCCTAAAATCCTCTCCCAACCACCATTAGACTGTGAGCATTTTTCTTCCTTTTATTGGATACCTAAACCCATAGGAAAGAAAAACCTATCCCTTATTCACTAAGCTAATTAGATCTGTTAATCAAACTCATGGCACATTTCAGAATATTTCAAACTAGGACCCATGCACAAAGCAACAACTTTCCCTTATGAAAATCATCTCAATCAAACAATATCAATTCTGCAAATACAATGACTACAAATCACTACAGCTTCCACTCACAAACTCATTTCATGAAAATACTCACAAGCATCCACATACCACTCTCAATCAACAAATCAATTAAATTCCTCAATATCTCTTTGACATGCACACACCAAACTCAACACATTAGCTTCCTAATATGAAATAAGTGACATAACTATGGATTGCTACAACTATGTAAATCAAACATTCAACCCCTACGTACACAAATAAAACAGTGATAATCAAGGAGAAATGCTCTCCTCATCATCTCCTCCATAGAATTCTCAAAACCTATAGTAGAAACATGCTTGAAGATCTAGCATATGTCTCTAAAATTATTTTGCTGCAAAACCTCCAAAATCTCTATTACATTCAGCAAAACAAATTCTACCTCACCACAATAATTATTTCCCTCACAATGAATCTCCTCACTCCATGATCTAAGAAGGTGATATATTTGTGTTGTCTTATCAACAAATTCAGCCTCGATGCTCTAGGAGGTGGCCCTTTGTTCTCTACTCAAAGCTATGCTCTATTTTCACTACTCCAAATGGTCAATCTGCTCCATCATTTATACAATTTTTACCACTACTCCACTACTTGGTCCATTATAGGCATTCACCCTTCTATACACATGAATAAATGTTCATTAATTTAATTTTAACCTTCATTGAAACTTTTCACTTGGTTGAACTCACATGCTTGATTGATCAAAATAAGGGTGTCAAATACTATCAAAAATTCACCCAAGAGAAATTCTTACAATGATTTGAATGACTCAGTTAAAAAAAATGGATTCACTTGGTTTAATTTATTCCCTATCAATTCAAAGCATGGGTGTCGGTTTCAACTGAGAATGCACCCTTACAATGTAGTTAAAAATATATATATCTGCAAGTGATGATGTTGATGTCATCTTTGGCTTGAAATGCTTGATTTTGTAGCATCCTTAACTTGATTGATTCGATTACATGATGTGAAATGTTCTTGCTTGGAAGATCATCTTATCAAGTTGATGATGTGACGCTTTGTGCATGTGTACTTAAGCTTGATTACAAGAGGTTGATTAAGTGTTCTTATACTTAAGCTTGCTTATGTGCACATAGTTTTTTAAGCATAATACAGTGAGAGCATTTTGATAATCTGAACACAAGTCATGCACATGCATTCATTACACACGGTGTACCTAAGATTCCTTTATTCAATTTCAGGCAGATCTAGGACACAAGGACCACAAAAAATTATGATTTTATTAATTACTAGAGTACATCATTCTTCAATGTCACAACTTTGTCGTGGAAACTTCTCAATGAGCATGTCACACTTGCAAACTTTGGAAGCAAATTGTCCTCAAAAGCTACTTGTAGTGATTCAATTTCTCTCAAAGTAAAATATTACTTTGAATTAAAATAATGACTTGCACTCAAACAAATTCACTTACTGCTGCAAACTTACAAAATATGCACCTCCCTTAAGAAATTACTTTAGTTCAATGTGATTCACTCATTGTGATTGTGTTGTTCCCTTCCATTGCATCTGGTGCATGATTTCCTCAAATGCACACAACTTCAATGCTAATTTTCAACATTTGATGATAATGTCCAACATTGGATTAGATCACAACTGCAATAAGGTTTTCTACAACGTAGAACCCAAGAAATTTCCAACAATACTTCCTGTTTCCACTCTTTTTAAGTTTATTTTGAACAAGATCACATTTTCCAAGGGAATCAAGCCTTAATGCACTCATAAATAATAGGTGAATTATAAGTGTTGGGTGTTATAGACCAAGCTAGCACTAATTCCAGTAGTTGGGCATTCCACTCTATAATTGGCTATCTGTCAAGGGTGCACAAAAATCATTTGTTAGCATTTTCCATCAACTACATTAAGCTTTGGAATGTCTCATTGAAAATAGCTCCCTTGCTCAGGCAAGCAGTGTAGCTGGCCTTGTTAAATAGATCTTTGTAGGTATTCATACTGCATATGATGTTCGAAATACATGGAGCGTAATCAGTAGAATCAAGACAAGAGTAGTGCATTTCCAAGGTTGTTGCAATTTGTGAACAATGAAGCCCGTAAGCTTTTTACATCTAAATAACTCAAAGAGTTGGAGAACATGTTGTTATTCATCACATCTAGCATCTGCAGCACAATAGCTAATAGCTCTGAGGAGAAGGAAGTGTGTTATATAACGAATATACGACTCCATCAACATTAATAGAAACTAATAGCTAGTCCTCCAGATGCAACAATTTATCTGTCTGGGAGCCAAAATCTTCCAATAACTCTTGTTACAATCCCTTGGAAGGCTTTGAAGAAGCAGATGATTCAAACCTTCCCATCCCCCATTGCAAAAGTTCAGCAGAAAATTTGAATCGACAAGATTCCAAATATAATTCACAGGGTTGTCAACACAATCCTAAACTATCTGTTCCATTGGGTAGAAGCATTCACAATGAAAATGCATTCGGGAAAATAGATGTTGTGAATGCTGTTACACACTATCAAGAAAAGATTGGAGCAAGTCAACATTCTACCATGTTCCCTGGCCCAATCTTCACCATTCCCTGTGAAATTCTCCCTCCTTTCTGCATTCTAGGTTACGAGTTTGAGTCTAGCAGGGCACGATGAGTGTCATAGAAATTTTAGCTCGTGTGGATATCATATGCAAGAAGTACAAGAAATTCGACATAGAAAAAATAAGAACCAAAACATTTCCGGTAGCGATGCCTTTGCCAAACTCTACTCTATTGTCGAAGCTGACATAGAGACGACCCTCAGAAAGTCTAACGATGCAGCAAATGAGAAGAACAAGACTGTGGACATGGCTATAAGTACCAAAATCTAGTGGACCAAGGCCAGACTATGAGAGGAAGTATCGAAATTTTAAAAATTGGCTCAGAAAAAGGTTTAAATGGCTTTTGATCCATCAATAGTTTGTACGGATAAACAATGTAATGTATTACAGACCCACAATTGTTCAACTGGCGAGCTTCACATCAAACTCAACAACTTTGCTCCTATCACTGATAACATCAGGACTAAATGCACTGGGATCTTTATTGGGAATGTACCTCATTGACAAAACATGAAGGAGGAGGCTTGCAAACCTAATTTTGAGTGGAGTTATCCTAACACTTGCAATGCACATAGGTGCATTCAATTACATAGAAATTCAATCTCCTCCTGTACTTACCTCGTTGAGAATCTTGGGTATAGAAAGTGCCTATGTTTTCCCAACTTTTCAAACTTGAAGTTAGCATTGGACCTGTACTCAGTGCCTAGACAACAATTGTGGATTCTATCAATCACTAATATCACACAAGGGTTAGTACACTAGAACCTGTCTAGTGTCCAATTCAACTGTGCAACATATGTGCCATAGACTGTGCCATTCTAGTAGCTCTTGGTTCACTTGAGGATGCCCCAGCTAGTTTGGTTGGCTTGCTATATTGGGAATGGCTCTCTACATTTGCTTCTTTGTGCTTGGCATGACAATCATACCCTGGACAGTGAAGTCAGAGATCTACCCGCTTAAATACAGAGGAATGGGCGAAGGACTTGCAGGTACCTGTATGTGGATCTCCAATCTGATTGTGTCCAAGACATTCTTGACCCTTAGCTCTGATACCACATGTAGAAAAATAATAAAAAAATAATACACACTCACATTAAATAAAATAAATATCATACATATACAAAAGCTAGACATGGCAGAAAAGGCCTTAGCCTTACTGTATTCCTCTTGTGATGCAACCCAATGTACGAGGAATGATAATAGTACAAATAAATACATGAGGAAGTTGGTCTCAAAATAGTAAATCTATCTTGGACACTATGGTTGAGAAAATATCTCAACAACACACTAATCTAGGAGCCTAACTAGTTGGATAGAATCTCTCAACCAACTAAGCCTAAAATGAGTCCTAACCATGAGGAACAAACTCAATCTAGAAAGGTAGGATTAAATCCTAACTTTCATGATTTTAATTAATTTAATTATTTGGACTTAGAATTGTTTTTAATGTGAGAGTGAGGCTAACAAAAAACTCATCTATAAGCCCAGTCGGTCCCATGACACACTGTGTGAGCATCCAGGTCCTTAGTTTCTCTCATGACACAATATGCAAATGTCCACCGACACTCCCACAAGCCTTGATGCCTTTGTCCAGGGCAGAGAACCTTTATTTTTTCCCAATATTGACCGAATTTAAAAAAACTACTTTGTAGAAAGATAATCGGTTCCATTCTGCAAAAAACCATTGTCTCATAATTTTCATATACACGTTCATTTTCCCATAAAATAAAATCCAAAACTATCAATTCTATCCAAACACCATACTAAAAAAATGGGCCATCAAACTTCTCTACAACATCCCTACCATCAGTTCAACAATACCTATAATACATCCTCCAAAACCTGTACAACCATCTCAAATATCCACTGACACATGTAACACCTCTCCAAGACAAAAACATGACATCATCAACATGTGGACCTCATGCGAAACATGGATACCAAACAAACGTTATCATCAAGTATCCTCACCTGTAACTCCTGTAGCATCCAACAACCTCAACATGTAGCAACATGGTCATGACCACCATCATCATGTGAAAACCTCCAAGCTAATGCAACACACCATCATCCATCCTCCTAGCTAGTCCAAGCTAGTAGACATGATAAATACCATCTGCAACTCATCCATACACAAACCACCTGCAAGCACCTATACTTATGCATATCCAACACATCTTTAGCCCAAGCAACTAGGTTGACATCAATGAAAATCAACCAGACATCTACAGTAATGCAGCACACATCAATGCCAAAAATATTCCCCTTTGGCATTGATGTCAACCCCCTATTTGAAACAATCATCTTATCACACTCACATTCTCCCCCTTTCACAACAATGGCAAATGGAAAAACAATGCCATGACGAATGCTATAAACTCCTCTTCATGTAAGGGGCTCCACCAACAAATCATATGCAAGTGACAAATAATGGAATGCAAGGTGGGCATACAACAATAGTCCTCCAAGACATAAGCTATGTCCATTCATCAAAAAACATGAGTGGAAACATACTTCTTTTACCAACAAAATCAATAAATTATCACTAAAAAATGCCAAACAAATGCTCTCCCCCTAAAGTGACAGTGACATAGTCCAAGTGATAGAAGCAACAACAAATCATATCACCAACACACAACCACAAAACAACAACATAATGTGATCTACTAGCAACAACAACACTGATCAACTCCATAGAAGAAGAAACAAATATCCATCCACTCTAAAGAAACAATAGAAAATATGTCCTCTCTACAATGTATTCCTCGGCAACACTCTCTCCATCAACATCACTAACAAAAGGAAACACACACATATTAGCAGCAATGTAGCATCTCTCTAAGGTAGAAACAGTAGAACCAACTTCGTGATGATAGCTCATAGCATTATGACCATCCATACTCCACTTAATTCAATCATATACAAGGCCGAATGTGCACTAATATACATAGTTTTCAATGCCTCCTTGTCACATGCAAGAGACTACTCCAGGAATATGACTCAGTGATATGCAACAAAGTACATAGCCTGAAAGACTTATTGCATGACTACAAGAATGATAATACATGACTAAGCAAGTACATTAATAAGACCATCTATGGCTCAACATGACTCACATGACTCTCTCTCAATACATGCATGACCCTAGAAATCCTCTCCATGATAAGTATGAGAGTGTACAAGAATAATACGTGAAAAGTATGGTTGTACCAACATTTTTAACAATCCATATATCATTACTAACTCTCATGAATCAATATACATTGTATGATAAACATGGCTTTTATTATAACTCTCACATTAATGCATGTCTAATACTATGTCAAGATACAAGTACATGCATCGTATGATAAGACATAAATCAATATTCCAACAGTAGTAACATATCACATCATTTAACCCAATACATCATCTCTTCACCATTGTACATAGTAGTAACAATAACCAACATATGGAACATGAATAAGCATACACTGATAGCAAAATCTAGACAAAGATAGCAAAATCTAGACAAAGATAGCAGCAACATCATATCAGCAGCTATAAATATCATACACAATCATGCTACTCCATAACACATCACATGCAAAATTTCATTGAATGTAGTAGCAACAAAATAAAACACGTAAAGATGGGAATCATGTCCAACTCCACAAAGGATCCATGGAAGCATATAAAGTGATCACCCTGAACTCATACCATCTCTCCTCCTGATCAAAATTAAGAAAAAACATGAGTAGAAAAAATCCATCAACATAACATAAACATAACCACATAGATAACCATCACAAATAATTGCATGCAAAAAAAATAAGTGCCACATACTCCCCTTGAGCCTATGAAGGCTTCACATCTATTTTGTAGCTTAAAAGATCTATCATGTAAGAGTGGGCTGCAGTATGTGTTGATCTCTTCTAGTATGAATCTAAAGAAGAGTAATTTCTTAGTCTCTTCTTGCTCTTTTATCTTCCCTTCAACACATACACATTTTCTGGGGTCTAGATTACTCAAGCAAGGATTCTCTTTAAACCTTCCTTCCGAATGATAGAAACCTTGAACTTAAAGATCACTTATTTTCCTCGTCCAACCATTTGGCTCAAACTTAGATATGATGCTTTAGACCTTCAATGAGACAAACATCTTCTACATTTGTTCTCTTCTCACCATGATTGGCTTTACCGCTTCCTGACACTCTAACAGTTTCTCTACCTTTAAACACAACATGTCAATTCTTGGTTTTATTGAGAAAATGATATTTTCTCCTATCCCCTGACATATGGTGTGAGAAAACACTATCTATATACCACATGTCATCATCATCTTGAGAAAAAAGTGAAATGCCACATCTTTCTAACTGTTGCTCTTTCTTCCTAGTGTTCCTAGGACACACATTCTCCCTTGACTGCTTCCTTTTATCAAATGGCCTCAATGGTTTAGGAATTTTATAATCCTTGGTCATGTGCCCAAAATTATGGCATGCATAAAACTCTGTGTGACCAAGATATGTAGCCAAAAGATCTAATCTCTTGCTACTCATATTAGACCTCCACCTTTTCACACTAGATTTGCAATGAATGGCTTTAAGCCCAAAAATGTTACAAACAAAACAAAAACCATTGAAATAATGTTTATAACTGAATGAAGGCCCTCCTCTTGGCTAATTATACTGCTACATGGATGAGTGAATTCTCCTCCTACAATTAGCTGCCACGTGACCAAAATTGTGAAAATTGAAGCACTCAATTTCATACATCAAGGGGGCAAAGGAGTTTATACTTTCTTTCTTGCATGCAAACTTGACTCACCTTGATGAATATTGTTGCCAATTTTTCTCACTGTTTTGGTGATCTTCTCTTCCTCCAACTGCTAGTTTTGTTCCTCAAGTTCCTTTCTCAATTTATCAATGACACCCTCAAGTGCTACAACATAATCATTTTTGTATTTTTTCTTACTATAATTGAATTCTTATAATATTTTCAATTATCCTAGCTATGTTCTCAAGTTACTGATTTCTTCCTTGAGATTTTTCTCAATTTGATCACAATCCTACAATTTCTTCTCATGCTCCTTGCTTACATTTGTTAATCTACCAATTTCACTAGAAAATTATTTAATAAGATCCATGGAAGACTCATATTTAGCCCTAAGAAGCATATATTTGTGATCATTATCTCTTTCACTAACAAAATTTGAATCATTTCGACTACCACAATTAGAAATATAACTAAAAAGTATATCATTACAGCTTATATCTTTAGATTCGTTATCCATTTCCATAGTTGTTTCAAGAGGAGTCTCCTTCATTATTTTGTTACTCTTCTTAATCTCTTTTTCATTGTTTCTATGGGTGGTTCCATATAGCATATGAAATCTACCCCAAATTTCCTTTACATATTTCAAATCTCCAACTTTTGCCAAATCTGCATTATGGAGATTTTCTAAAATAATTCACCTTGCTTGAGCATTTTCCTTCCATAATTTAGATGCAGGAAAATATTCATCTTTTCCTTCACAAACCAATCTCCAAATGTTAGAGCCACAATGCAATAATTTATTTTTCACATATTCTTTCCAAACCTTAAAATTTGCAGCAGTAAGAACCAATTTCTTTGGAGAACTCATTTTGAAAAAAAAATGCAATTTTTTTTGCAAATCTCCAAGATCACTCTCTGGTGATCAAGTTGCACCCGAGATCCCCTCTCTGATACCAATTATTGGAAATGTGCTCACTGCTGGGGGGGTGGGGGTGAATCAATAGTGACAATCTACAATAAAATTTATTTTGATTACTTGATCACAATCACACATTACACCATTAGAATATTAGATCATATAATACATTAACCAACAGGGAAAATACCATGATCAACATATGAAAAACCATAAGAATGACATGCAGAAGGGACACAAGGATCTCTGGTGGAAAACCTCCCTCTGAGGAAAAAACACCCTTGTTGTTGCCGCTACACTGTTGCTAGTTGTATTACTCAAGTAAATCAATTTACATCATAACTAAGATATATCCAACAATGAAGTTTCTCATATAACATTGACTAAGTGAACTCCTATCCATTGGAGACTCCTATCCTTTAAAGCCTCACCCAACCACCATTGAATTGTGAGAATGTTTCTTCCTTTTACTGGCTACCTACACCCATAGGCAAGGAACACGTATCGGTTATTCGCCAAGCTAATTCGATCTATTCATCAATCTAGGGCCACATTTCAAAATATTTAAAACTAGGACCCGTGCACAAAGAAACAACAACTTTCTCTTATGAAAATCATCAAAATCAAACAATATCAATTTTGCAAATACAATGACTACAAATCACTACAACTTCCATTCACAGCCTCATTCCATCTATACACTCACAATCATCCACATACCACTCTCAACCAACACAATCAATCAAACTGCTCAATCTCTATCTCACATGCACACACCAATCTCAGCACATTAGTTCCATAATATGAAATAAGCGACATAACTATGAACTGCTACATCCATGTAAATCAAACATTCATCCCCTACATACACAAGGAAATCAAGGAGCAATTCAATCCTCATCATCTCCTCCATCAAACTCTCAAAACCTATAGTAGAAACATGCTTGAAGCTCTAGCACATGTCTTTGAAATTATTTTGTTGTAAAACCTCCAAAAAATTTATTACATTCAATAGAACAAATTCAGCCTCACCATAATAATTGTTTCCCTCACAATGAATCTCCTCACTCCCTGATCCAGATTTAAATAGGAACACAAAAAATTATAGAGATAACCATAAACACAGAGATGCAATGGAAATAATACTTCATTTCATTAAGGTAAAATATTGAAATATGCTTACAAACGAAAATGGAAATAAACTAGCTAGGGCGATGGTAGCTTATCCCTGAGAAGAGATGTGGTGGCTACATGCCTCTGAACTTCCTTAAAATGAGGCTAAAGGGCCTTTTTATTATTGAACAATAAGAGAAAACCCTAAGCAACTAAAACCCTAACCTAAGGAGGTGTAACACCAAGAGTTTATGGGCCCCACTGGAGTGAGTTGGACAACTAGCTTCTCGAGGTCGCGATTTGGTCATATTATCTCCACTTGATGCGCATGATAACCCATTGGAAAGATATCTCCAAGGAATATGATGGAAAATATGATTTTAGACAAAGAATCGCTCGTAGTAGATTTCCAAAAAAACATCGTTTAGGACCTCAAAACAGCTCCACAAGTTTAGGACATGAAAAAATGCTAAAAATAGTAAATTGTGCTACAACTAAGGATATTTATAAAACTGAAAGAAGCAATGGTATGGGTCCAAGTGGAATTGATGGGTGGCCACCAATATCCACTTGGATCATTCCTCCCCCCTTAGGAAGCAATGGTCCCCATTGCGTTGAGTTCCACCATGAGATGAGGAAACCTCTGCTGAACTTGGTCCCAGGTGAGCCACTTGCCTTGGTGAAGGATTTGGCCTACTTTGACAAATCGATATAGTTGGATATTCTGCTGGCGTGTGTCCTTGATCTGTGTATCCATGCTCCAATCAGTTGTAGCTTGTTCAATGCAATCTGGATTTAACTCTATGGGTGTGAGCTATTCTGCAATGTCAGATGTGTCTAGTAATGGTGGAAAGTATGGCCGAGGGTGGTCCAAATTGAACACTAGGTGCAGGCCAAGGAATGGGGGAATGTTGAGCTCAAATGCATTATCTCCTACAACCTTGGTAATGGTGTAAGGACCATATTGGAGTGGTATGAGCTTCCGATAGGCTCCGATAAGGCGTTCCTTTTGCAAATGTAACTAGACTTTATCTCCAACCTAAAACTTGTATGGCACCCGATGTTGATCATGTCACTTCTTGTACTTGACATTTGATTTCTCCAGAATGTCATGGACCTACTAGCGAATATGTTGGATGTGCTCAATGAAGCTATTTTCCTTATCTATTTTAGACTAGACATGAGCCGAATCTACGTTAGTAGCTGCAATTGGCATGGCCACATCAATTGGACATTGTGGCCGGAATCCCAAGCCCACCTAAAAAAGGGTGTGGCTAGTCAATCTGTGGAGAGCCTAGTTGTAGCTGTGCTGAACATAGGGGAGGCTCTCATCCCATGTGTGTGGGTGTTTTGAGTTGTGCATGCAAAGAATGTGTACGATCATCTTGTTGGAAACCTGTGTTTGGCCATCAGTTTGAGGATGGAAGGTTGTGGACTTAATGAGTTTGGTGTCCAGCATCGAATGGAGACTGGAGAAAAATGTATTGAGGAACTTACTGTCTTGATCTAAGATGATAGACTATGGGATGCCAAAGTGTACCCACACTCATTCCAAGAAGAGTTTAGCAGTGGCTTCTATCGTGATATTCTTCTTATAGGCCACCATAATGGCCACCTTTGATAACCTATCGACGACCACAAAACCACAGTTGTTTCCATGCTTAGTGGAAGGAAGGCCTGACATGTAATCCATGGAGATGGATTCCCAAGGTCTACTAGGGGTAGGCAGCAGGGTATAGAGGCCTTGCTTCTTGATGGTCGGATTGGCAATGGCACAAGAAGTGCATGATTTTATGTACTTCCCGAAATCCCATCAAAGATTCACCCAATAGAAATAATTATGCAGTTCTACCCCATTTTCTCGACATCGAAATTCCCAACAACCTGACTATAGCATGCTTCCCAAATCATCCTGGCACACTCGCTTGAAGGAACACAAAGGTGACCCAGGTCGCATAACAGGGCATCCTAGAGGTGAAAATGTGGAACATGTTGACCCTCCAAGAGTGTCTGGTATGTGTGGCCAAATTCTGGTTTGCTTTTGTAGAGAGGTGGCCAGTCAGAAGTCTTGTACCCACCAGAGTTGAGCACGGTGGTTAACTCCATGATCAATGGTTGATTGAGGAAATCTGCAACATTATTGGTGTTGCCCTTCCTATACTTGATATTCAAATGGAACTGCTACAGGTATGTGGACCACTTCTGATGGCGATCATTCTGCAATTTCCCCTGGGTATGTATGAACTTCAGGGGTTGGTGGTCTGTGTGGATGACCGTTTCCTTCCCCAAAATGTAACTTCCATTGTCAACAAGCCTTCACAATGGAACACATCTCTTTGTCATAAGTGGGATACTTCCGGACTGTGTCTGAAAGTGTCTTACTGTGATATGCCACTGGATGCCCATGTTGGGTAAGGATTGCCCCAATAGCATAGTCAAAGGCATTTGTCTCAACCTCAAATGGTTGTTGCATGTCTGGTAATGCAAGCACTAGTGCCGAGCAGAGGTGATCTTTCAACTCTATGAATGCCTTCTGTTGAGATTCATACCAAAAGAATTTTTCTTTTGCTCCTCCCTTGGTGACTTCACTCAAGGGCCAAGTGATATGAGAAAATCCCAACACGAACCTACGGTAGAAGTTTGCAAGACCTAGAAAGCTAAAAAGCTCTATCAAAGTGGTTGGAGATGGCCAATCCCGAATGACTTTGATCTTGGCTATATCCACATGCACCCCCTATTCATCAATAATGTATCCCAGATACTGAAACTGGGTCATGCAAAAAGTGCATTTCTCCAAATTGGCACATAACTTGTGTTGTCGCAATGTTTGGAGAACTTGTCGGATGTGATGGAGGTGCTCTTCCCAACTCTAGTCGAAGATCAGGATGTCATCCAAGTATACCACTATAAATAAGTTGGTGGATGGTCACGAGATGTCTTCCATTAGCCTCATGAAGGTTGTAGGAGCATTCGTTAATCTGAAAGGCATAACCAACCATTCGAAGAGGCCCTCCTTAGCTTTGAAGGTAGTCTTCCATACATCGGAGGCTTTGATTGGTACCTGGTGATATCTTGGCTTCAAATCGATCTCGCTGAAATATTTTTCCCCCTTCAGTTGGTCTAGGATGTCACCAATCTATGGGATTGGGTACCTATTATGGACAGTGATCTTATTCAGCACCTAATAGTCATTACAGAGTCTCCAACTCCCATCCTTCTTTTGTACCAACACGATCGAGCTCCCACAGGGCGATGAACTCGAATTGATGTGACCTCTCTGCAACAACTCTTGAATCTTCCTCTTGATTTTATTGTTCTCTAGGAAAAAGCGCTGATAGATTTGTCCATTGGGAAGTAGTGCACCTGGGGTCCGATCGATGGAGTGCTTGACCTGATAGTGCAAAGGAATCCCTACAGGGGAGGTGAAGATGTCCTCTTACTCCTCCACAACCTTGCCCATATGTAGTTTTCCTGCAGAGCGGCCCTATCTGGAGGCCATGGCCACCGTATGCTTCTTTCCTTGAGAGCATATCACCAGGACAAAAAATTTCTCGGTTTTGGAAATGAGCTTACTACATTGTTTTGCAGTAATCAAAGAGATGGTGGTAGGTGGTGCTACCTCCAGTATCCTGTCCAACTTATTTCCCAAAGTAACAATAAGAGCACGGGGACTTGATTCATACAAAGCATGTCACTTCCACAAGTATGGTTGTCCTAATAATACATCACAAACTTCAAGGAGAGAAATGTCACATAATACCTCATCCGTGAAGGGCTTGATGTTGTATGGAAGGCAACACTGCTGGCTCATGCTAAGATCTCATCATTGGTGAAGCCACCCGATGGTGTATGATTGTGGATGTGCTATGGTTGGTAAGCCCAGTCGCTTCATGAACTTTGCCGAAATGAGGTTCTTTTGGCTCCCGTTGTTTATAATGAACTATAGCAAGGAGCCCTTTAACCACATCTAGAAATGGAAGACATGCTCCTCCTCCTCTGGATCGTCGGGTTCCTCCTTCTGGATATTCGTGGTGGCAATGGTAGTGTTGGGCTCCACATCGATAATCTACTTCCCTTTGTCATTCCCCTTGTTGGGTTCTGACTCAGAGTTGGAACATGCAGTTAATTCTGAAACCTTTAGCTTGGCCACTAGTGACTGCTTGGCCCGACACTCACTTGTGTTGTGAGTGGAGCTCTTATGGAACTCAGACCACTTTCCTATGTCCTCTTTTGGCTTTGTGACACTTTTCTTTGCTTGCAGCTTTGGTGAGTTTTCTTGGGCTGCCTCGCCTTGGCTTTGTCCTTTGTTCTGTAGTTTGGGGGCACCTTTCCCTTGCTTCAGATTCGCAGATCCAAAGTCTTGCTTCTTCTATTTAAAATTTTTCTTGACCTAAACGACATATCAGTATCCCATGCCAAGTGAAGAGATGTTCAAGAATTCTATTTCTTCCTAGATGTACTTGTGCAAGCAGTTTTGGTATTTGAGTACCAAATTCTGCTCCAAATCCTTGATACCGAACTTTGTGTGAAGGGTATGCACAATACTGGTAAACTCCAACACTTCCTGGTCCCTTCCCTATCACAATGTGGTCCATTTTATGTATTGATTCTCATAGCTTCTGATATGGTAGTATTGCTCCTTGATGGCATCTCGGAATGAATTCCAAGTGGGTGTAGTTGGAAATAGTGATCCTGTACTTTCATCCTTCTACTCGCAGTAGGTTTCCCACTAGTCCTTAGCATGGGGGCTGCTTTGAGAAGAGCGAAAATAATCTTTTCCTGACTAGAAAAATCATGAACAGAAAAATAACCCTCTAGCAGATTTAACAATTTATTGATGGCATATGCATCTATTTGACCCTTGAATATGGGGATTTCAAAATTTACTTGTATTTTAAATGGTGTGGCATTTCTAAAGTAGCTGTTGCAAGTTGATGCATCACCCTTGGGTAGCGCTGAAGGATCTGGGCAAAGTTATCCATCATCGCATTCCTTTGTCTCTCGAGGGCTTCTTCGAGAATTATTTTGATAGGATCTCATACCCCCTTGTCTTTCTTTTCATCTGCCATGGGAGGCCATCAAGATTTGCGAGGTTTATCTTGCAAAGGTTTGACCAGTTCAAGCCCTAACTCCTTATATCCTGACCTCGTTGGGAACATGCAAAGAAAAACAAAGAAAAAAAGTAGACCGCTCTCATACCACTGATTCAGAATTAAACAAGAACACAAAAAATTACAAAGACAACCATGAACACAAAGATGCAGTGGAAATAATAGCTCATTTCATTCATGTCAAACATTGGAATATGTTTACAAACAAAAATGGAAACAAACCAGCTAGGGCGATGGTAGCTTATCTCTGAGAAGAGATGTGGCAGCTACATGCCTCTGAACTACCTTACAATGAGGCTCAAGGGCCTTTTTATTATTCAACAATAAGAGTAAATGATAAAAAACCAGAACCATAACCTGAGGAGATGTAACACCAAGAGTTTATGGGTCCACTTCCCGAGGTTGCAACTTGGTCATATTATCTCTGTTTGATGCGCATGATAACTCGTTGGAAAGATATCTCCAAGGATTACGATGAAAAAGACAATTTTAAGTAGAAAATCATTGGTGTTAGATTTCCAAAAAAATGTCATTTAGGGCCTCAAAATGGCTCAAGAATTTTAGGACTCGAAAAAATTGCTAAAAATAGTAAACTATGCTACAATTAAGGAAATTGAAAAACTGAAAGAAGCAATGGTGGGGGTCCAAATGGAATTGGTGGGTGGCCATCAATATCCACCTGGATCACTCCATGATCTAAGAATATTATATCTTTGTGTGCTCTTATCAACAAATTCTACTGCTATGATCCAGGAGGTCTCCCTATGTTCTCTACTCAAAGCTCTGCTCTATTTTCACTACTCCAAATGGTCGATTTGATCCGTCTTTTATACAATTTTTTTCACTACTCCACTACTTTTTCCATTAAAGGCATTCAAAGTTATAAACACATGAAGACATGTTGATTAAGTCAATTCGAACCTTTAATGAAACTTCCCAAACAACATATCACATAAAAACTAAATAATACATCCGAGGAGCACAAGAAATGTGGAGAAAACTCATCTATGAGTCTAGTCACTCAAATCACACACTATGTGAGATCCATGTCCTTAGTCACTCTCATGACACATTGTACCAACGTCTAGGGTCCCTCTTAAAAACCTCTATGCCTTTGTCTAGGGTAGAGAACCTTCTTTTGCTCCCAACGTTGACCAAATTTAAAAAAAAATGATCATTAGGAAGATAATTGGGTCTGTTCTACATAAAACCCATGTCTCATAATTTTCATATTCATCCTTTTTTTCCCATAAAATCAAATCCAAAATTGTCACTTCTATCCAAACACCATACTAAACAATTGGGCCATCAAACTTCTCTGCAACATCCCTTCCATCAGTATGTAGCTACAATACCTTTAAGACATCTTCCAAAACATGTAAAACCATATCAAATATTCACTGCCACATGTAATACCTCTCCAAGACCAAAACATAACATCATCAACATGTCAACCTAATCCAGAACATGGATACCAAGGAGACCAAGGAGACATAATCATCAAGTCTCCTCACCTCTAATTCATGTAGCCACCACCAACATCGGTATGTAGCAACATGATCATGAATACCATCATCATAGGAAGACCTCCAAACTAGTGCAACACACTATCTTCCATCCTCCAAGGTAGTCCATGCTAGTAGACATGCTAAATACCATCTGCAACTCATCCATACACAAACCACTTGATGCCACCTATACTCATGCATAGCCAATAAATCTGTAGCCCAAGCAAATAGGTTGATGTCAATGACAATCAACCACACATCTGCAACACTACAACATGCATCAATGCCAACAGTTTATCAATCAAAGTGAGACAAATCTATTGGAACATGTCAAAGAGGTAGCCTTAATAGATCAAAAATATAACCATATATATGAAAATATACAAAATAGAACTAATAAGGGAAAATGGACTAATTATGGGCTCAAAAATGAGTGGTTGTTCTTTTACAAAAACAGATTGTATATACCTAATCATGAGAAAATTAAACAATTAATTGTAAATGAATGTCATAAGAAACCCTTTGTAGCAAATCCAAGATGCTAGAAAATGGTTACAACCTTAACAAAGGAATTTTTTTGGCTCGACATGGTAAAATGAATTTCTGAATAACTGGCTAAATGTAAAGAATGCCAACTTGTAAAGATATAACAACAACACCCAATCGGGTTACTAAACCCCTTACCCATACGAAAATGGAAATGGGAAGTAGCTTCCTATGATTTCATTACTAGATTACCCTAGACACGAAAACAACATGATTCTATAATGGTGGTAGTTGATAAGTTAACGAAGGTTGTCCATTTGATTCTCGTACAGTCCCCATATAGAACTAAACATGAAACTAATATTTTTGTGAGGGAAAATTTGAAATTGCATGGTATACCTAAGGTGGTTATATCAGACATAGATCCAAATTTTACTTCAAACTTTTGGAAGTCACTATTTACAAAATGCGCACACACTTACATTTCAGTACTGCATACCACCCATGGACAGATGGGTAGAGTAAAAGAGTTAATCAAGTCTTAGAAGACATGTTGCAATTGTACGTCATGAATCAACCTAGAAAATGGGAGGACTACCTAAACGATGGTATTCACATACAACAATGGCTATGAGGCCTCACTAAAAATGAGCCCCTATGAGTCTTTTAATGGACGAAAATATCAAGTACCTTTGAGTTGGATCAGGTTAGAAGATAGATTGGTATTGGGACTAGATCTATTTCATGAAATAGAGCACATGGTAAAGAAAATTAGGAAAAACATGAAAGAGGCATAGGACATGTAGAACATCTACATTGTTTTGAAAATAACTCTTAAATAGTTTCTAGTACGGGAGCATGTATACTTGAAATTGAGGCCAAAGAAAAGATTTTGGAAACTTGGGAGTTGTTCCAAATTTGCTCCTCAATATTGTAGGACACTTGAAATACTAGTGAAAGTTTGACCAATAGCCTATGAAGTAGCTTTATCAGCTCATATTAAAACTCAAAATGTGTTGGATGTATCATTGTTAAAGAAATATATATATGATCCTAATCATGTAATTAATTAGGATATGATATAGGTTGAACTGGAAGGAGAATTATTGGATGAACCTATATGAATTTTGTATCAGAGGAAAACTACGCTTTGAAATAGAACCATTTCTCAAGTCAAGGTGAAATGGAAGCACCTCATTCCTAAAGAGGCCATGTGGGAATTGGAAAATGACATGAGAGAAACTTTCACTATGCTATTCCAAGGAATAATGGAATCTGAAAACTTTGAGCACAATGTTCGTTATAGGGGAGGGGAGATGTAATACCCTTGTATAAATAACTCATAATTTATTTATCTTATTATGACTAGAAAAGTAAAATTTAGGAAAAGACACTTATTGTAAATATTTATACTTCTGATATAAACTATAAAGATTTTTGTTGTGCCTAAAAGAAAATTTATGTGTATTGCTAACACTCCTAAGAATTTGTTAAGAGTTGTTAGGGATAACTAACCCCTAACTGCGAGGGAAACATTTATGCCTAGGAAGGGGGAAAAACAATAAAAGAGTAAATCTTATCCATTCCAAGGGGATTCATGAAAAGAAAAAAATAGAGAGATCACAAAAAGAAAAATTCACCACAGTTAGAGATAAATTCCATGAAAGCTAGATCAGTTTAGGAAAATCTTGTGAGAGGGAAAGACAATTATTTTCCAATTATCACTAATGGGAGAGAAATACTCGTGGAAACCTAGAAGGAAAGTGGGGCATTTCTTAAAGGGTTTAAGAGAATTAAACTTTTGCAAAATATGTTTTTGTAGTTGTTTCTCTAACAGAAAGGGGTAGAGATCAGGGGTAAATGGTTGAGAAAGAATTATCATATGGTTGGGAGTACCGTCATAACTCTTAACCTATTCTTCGTAAAAGAAAGAATAAGTGACTAATTATTTCTTGGAAAATAAAGAATAAATGAAAGAAAGAAAGATTAGACAAATATTGTATGTTGTATGTGAGAGCTAATTTTGATGAATGTGAAGAATATGTTCATCCTAACCTATTACATGTAAAATAATGAGTGAACAACAATTGTAGTGAGTATGGTATGTGGATACAACAAGCCTTAGGTTGCATTCCTATTATAGCTACTACAACACCCTTCAAAATTTTGGCTTACGGTCATTTCAGAGCCTTCATTGGTCTTGCACACTGTTGTTACAAACATTGAAACTCATTTCATGTACTTTCTTGAAGTATTTTGCTCCTCTTTGCCAATTGGGTAAATTGTCATCTTTTCGCATGATTGGTTGTCACACATTGTGTATAAGCCTGTTCTTATGGTTTCAAGGGTCGATGCATGTGGATATGAAATTTTCTAACTATGTAAACATCTATGACACACATTAGTGAATTTTTTAGCATTGTTGCATAAGTATCGTCATGGTCATCCCAAAGTCCATCTAAAGTGTCACACTTATTGTAACTTCTCATAAAGTTGTCACACAGAGGGAAATTCATTTTGCGTGTGTCATGAGTGGTCTATGTTGTTGTATCATCAATTGTTCTAAGTGTGATATCATAGTTGAAGTCTTATCACTCTTCACATCAGTCTCACTGGTCTCACGCTTAATCATTTATGGAAAGGCTTCTGGACCAAACAACTTAGCTTCACCTAGCCTCCCTAAACTACACACTATGCATTTTGAGTCCTATAGCTATGACCTTCTGCCTTGGTACTGAACAATGTGGTGTTCCTGCCTCCCATAACTATTGCATTGCACATTTTATGTGCTCAAGCTCCAATCTTGACCTCTAGAATCATGTAATTCCTTCTCCCAACCTGACTTCAACTATGTGCTTCATAATATCTAGTATCAAGATCATCCTTTGAGCTCCTAATATGCATGGTTATGTAATAGCCCAACCTCCCTTGTCTCCCAGAACTTCATATTGTGTTCACTCTGTGTCCATCCCCTCATCCTGTCTCACTAGCTCCCGTAACTCTATAGTTTTCTCCCTCAATGCATCTTAAAATGCACACTACATAGTCTCAAGACTCAAGCCTCAAACTTGATCTCTTGAACTATGCAAATTATAGTCACTTGGGTTCATTTTTTCTCCGGAACTAGGCAAAAGTTAATTTAGCACCTATCCCCTCAACCTGTCATCCTGAGATCCCAAATAGCATAATTTTCTTCCTCGGCCTAGCCTAAACTATGCATTGCAAGTCTCAAGGCTCAAGCTTCACCCCTCACTTACTAAGCTTCACAATTACCTATTTACTAAGACCTCTTTCCTAACCTGTCACTTTTTTCTAGCTTAATCAATGGATCAGAATGTACCGTCTTAGACTAGGGACTTTAAGACTGATGTCGACTTGTCATGATTGAATTGCAGATACAAGTAGCTTACCATGCTATGGAGAGATGATTAAGAAAGATATGAAGGATGGAAACATGCTGAAGCACACTCTTGTAGCTAAACATGAAAATCGATCAATCACAAGGAAACAAAGGGACATTAGTTTTTGATCACAACTCATGACTTAAGATGATTGAAGATTCCTTATCATCAAGTCATACAAGGGTGAAAAGAATAGCATTCTCAAGTAGACACTTAGCACATAGCAACAACAGTGGCTTGACACTACCACATTGTCAAGAAATCCATGTGAGTTGTGTCATGTCGTGTCATGTCATGAGTTTTCATATGCCACATCGTCAGTGTGGATCATGTAAATGGTATTCAAAATGTATTGTAAAGTGGAATTCCAAAGGACACACATGGAATATAAAGAGTCATGCAGGTTGAAAAGTCATAGGAGGTCAAACATCCATGATTGTATTCAAAGAGTCACAAGGAAAGCAAAGCATCACCCCTTGTATATATATATATTCCCTCATTTATGAGCAAAGGACTTTTTCACCTTGGATCCTCTCGCAAGGCATTAGAGAGACAAGCTAGTTCTTTTGGGGTGCAAGGAGTGGCTCCAATGCTCCATTATTGGAGCTAGTGACATCCATTATATACATGTGTCTTGGAATTTTTACTTAATAGCTGAAGCCTTCAGGACCAGCACATTCATCATGCATGGATTATGAGTGTTTGTAAGACTACTCCGCAGATGTTTGTACTTCATGTTTTCTTTCATATTTGCTAAGATAGTTGAACTATTTCAGTTGTTTTAGTACTTATGTTATTGATAATGTGTTGTAATGGTGGTCATGGATGTCCCATCCTTGTGGACTATTCCATAGAATATTAGATAGGCCTTTTTCATTTGTTGGTTGTAATGGTTGTTGCATCCTCTGTGGACTATTCCATTGGATGTTAGATGGATCCTTCTGCTTCATGTGTGTCTCTTCTTAGGTGGTACTACTACCTCTCTCTTAGAGGCTCACTTTTCTCCCCTCTCCGTAGTAGAAAAACATTGACAAATTTACAATAGAACACTCACCAAGCACACCCCACTTGCTTTTCGAAGGAACGTTTGCACTCCTCTCTCTTGTTGCCAATTAGATTCAAGGCATATCTTTAAGATATATAGCAACTAGTCCAATATTCTGGATGGGGATCCTACTACAAATGGTGTGAGGTCTAATTGGGACTACACATTGGGGATGTCCTTTTGTTGAGAGATTTCATGTACCTTCAATAGTGACTCTAGAAGGAGGGCCAAATGACAAGCTGAGATTGTTGAATCTAGTTTGAATCTCTTATCTAAAATGGCTCACCATAAAATCTTACTCCCAGGGTGTTCCTCTAACTTTTCCATTTATTAATTTTTAATCCTTGATGAGCCTGTTTATCACTTGTCCCAGTTAAAGTTTGATGGTGTGGATGGAACATCCATAACTGAGCACATTTCTGACTTTCTTAAATTTTGTGACTCTTACGAAATCAATTACGAAGACTTTGCTTGTGTTCTTTTCTTCCTCACCCTTGAAGGTAGAGTTAATCTATGGTGCCATACCTTGCCACCTGCTTCCATCCATTGCCTTCATCGTTTCCTCAAGAAGCTTCATCAATACTTTGACATGTATAATTACCAAGATGTTTCTAAAAGAATCAATCTCTTAAGAATGAATCCTAGTGAATCAATTGAGGAGTTTTCTAATCAATTCCTTCACCTTTGTTGTGAAATCTTTGAAGAAAACATGAATCGAGATTTATTGAAACAAGAGTTTGAGCACTTGGTTATTACCTCTTTAAATGGTGAAACTGAACTGCCTAATTTTCATACTTCCCCAACTCTTGTGAATCATGAGACACCTCTAATTTCAAAGGAGGAATTTACTACTCTTTTTGTTCTTTGTCCTCCTCATTTTCCAGTTCTGATGAAGGTGCCTCTCTGCGATGGTAATAAATTTGAAAAATATAAAAATCAAATTTCTAATCCATATTCTCATTCTTCTTTTGTTTCTCATGACTCAGATTCAATGGAGGAAATCCTGGAATGGCTCATGAAGCCCATGGGGAAGACTAACTCCCGCATTCCACAACACGATGTTAACATTCATAACTCTAGCCTCCAATTTGATTTAGATTTTTGTGATACTCAATCATATACATGCTATAACTCTTTTTACTGTGATCCACATGATCAATCTACTCCACCGGCTAGTCTATCACAGTGTCTTCATTATCACGTTGTTGGTTCAAGTTGCGAGAAGATACAAAGCAGTCACACTGCATAGGTAGATCAACAGGAAGGTGAAGATGCTTTCAATATTTCTTTTTTTTTAAAAATCGTCCATGTCAAAATAATGTGGTTCCATTCTTGGATGGTTCTCAATCTA
This sequence comes from Pinus taeda, assembly GCA_000404065.3. NCBI lineage: Eukaryota > Viridiplantae > Streptophyta > Pinopsida > Pinales > Pinaceae > Pinus > Pinus taeda. Next base: position 302,381 of record APFE031544570.1, read on the forward strand.
TTGATCTTAGTAGTGAATCATATGTAATTAATTCTTTCAATCAATTCATAGCCTTGGGAAAAACGAATTCTAATGATGATGAATGTTGATGTATGTGATCATGATTTCCCAGGTGTATCAGCCGCCCTTTTTATTTCTCATGAAGATTTTACTTTAGATATAGAATCTAATTCACTCAAAGAAGATGTTCTTATAGAAACTTCCTCTTCATTTCACTATCCCTTGTGCTCTACTGTGTGTGATGCATTGACTTGCGATGACGATAATACATTCCCTTCAAATCCAACATTGGATGAGTTAACCTCTCAATTGGCACAACTTGGTGAGATTATCGATGATGCAAAGGAAGAAAATAAAATATTTGATTATTGTTCCCTTCCCTTATCCTCTCTTCTCTTGCATGAAGACAACTCATGAAATTTCCCCAATTCATTCATCTTTGAATTTGTGATTAGAAGAATCTTTCAGCCTGAGTAATATTGTTGTTGAAGTTGAAGAATCTGGTAAAATCAGTTACAGAGATGGATTCCATCTAATGAGTAGTGGTCTTATTGAAAATAGTGGTAGCATTTTTCCTCAAACCATGCATGATCTGGTTTAATCTCAAAATGTGGTTTTACAATCCTGGAAAGTTTCAGGACCTACCAGGGAGTTGCAAAACTTCAACTTCTGTTGATGGTTATGTCAGGATCTCAGGACTCTCATAAGTCCCCCTAACTAAGTCATATATGTCTCCTGTAAAATCCTTCTCTTCGCATGGTTTCACTCAATGAAAATTTGCTTTTAAAAATGTTTAGTATTCTCAGTGTGATCTTTCAAATTTTTAATATTTTACTTCTAACCGGATTCAAGAATTTGTTGCAGTTCATTAATCTTGATGCAGATATCTAACATGAAACTTAGATTTGGAATGTGTATCTCTCATAAAGTCATGGAATTGGGAAGTTAATCATTCCAAGCTAAGAATGTCAATTTGATGAAAGTGGTGGTTGTGAGACACCTTTCTGCCACTAGCCAATACGTTCCTTTTGTTGTGCAAATTATTCAAGCTCTTAGTGTTTCTTTTGCACCTTGATTTATATATGTTTTAATTGATCGAATATTTGTGATTTCATGCTGGGCATGATTAAAATGCATACATTGAAAATTCCATTATACGTGATCGTGACCTTATAGTTGTTAGGTTAGGAGTAGGAATAGGTGCATCATAGTTTTCATTATCTTGCACTCATCTCGTGCTATTCTCTTTAGTCTCTCTTGTATTTTCTTACGTTTCTCTTGCATTATTCTTTGGTTTAGCTTCTTTTTCTTGGCTTCTATTTTTGTTTCCTTGTTGTGGGTTGTCCTTCCTTTCATTTTGTTTCCTTTTCTTTTCTTTCTTGTTGATTTTCTCCTTTTATTTTTGTCATGTGAATAATTGTTGTTCCTGGATGTATTTTGGCTTCTTAGTATGTGTGTGGCTAAAGTATAAAGGTTCTTGTGACAGTTTAACCTTTGGATAACTTCGAGTCTGTCTTTCTTGTGTCGCTTATATCTTTTGGTAGATGAAGTTCTGATAGAAAATATGACCCATCCATAAGGATATTTTTGGTCCAACCATGAACGTATATCTATTTATGAAACCTTATGCATACAATCAATTTTATGTTTCGTTGATTTCATTCTTATCCAATCAGTATAAGAGAAGAAGGGGGAAACTATAAATGAGTAAAACTAAATCAAAGGTCTCTATATGTTTCACTGAAGGAACAACCTCTTCTGCTCTCAATAATTTAGGACCCCTCTCCCACCGAAAAATTACTATGTGTCGATGCACAATCCTCCTTAAAATAAATAAATAAAGGTGAAAGAAGGGAAAGGCTTCCTCCATAGAGAGTTGAGGCAAGCAACTTTGTCAAGGTACTATCCAAGCTCATTGGTAGTGTAGAAATGTTTATGTTCCTACACGACTCCATCAGAGTACTGCCTAGGCCTACTGGTAGTAGAGCAATGCTAGAGATGAAAATTTATACTCTGAAAATCTTAAGCTCTTGAGCTACATTACCATTCCCAACTTGAAACAATGATATCATTGAATCTTATGTTATGTTCAACCAACTAGGCATAAACGAGACCGTGTCTATTCATGGGATAAATTGGGAGACCAAATTAATATTAACAATGAATTAATACTCCCTAAAGAACCAAGGCCTTGCAATGAAGAAGTTAAGTGAGGAAGAGAAGCTGGAATTATACCCATGTGTCACCAAATGTTGTAGCTACTAGAACACCCTTCAAAATTTTGGCTTACACTCAATTTCAAAGCCTTCCTTGGTCTTGCACATTGTTTTCGCAAGCACCAAAACTAATTTTGTGTACTTTCTTGAAGTATTTTGCTCCTCTTTACAAGTTGGGTAAATTGTCATCTTTTTCCTTGAATTGTTGTCTCAAAATGTGTAGAAGAATGTCTCGATGTTTACAAGGGTATATCTTTGTGTATATGAGTTTTTATAACTATGTAAACATCTGTCGCACTCATTAGCAAATTTTTAAGCACTATCACACAAGTCTCATTACGGTCATCCCAAAGTCTATCTTAAGTGTCACACTTGTCATAAAGTTGTCACACAGAGGGAACTGCATTTTTCATGTGTCATGGGTGATCTATGTTGTTGTATCATCAAGTGTTCTAAGTATGAGATCACAGTCGAATTCTTATTAATGTTCACATCAGTCTCACTGGTCTCACACTTAGTCATTTCTCGAAAGGCTTCCCGACCAAGAAAATTAACTTCACCTAGCCTCCTTGAAATGTACATTATGTATTTTCAATCCTTTAGCAGTGACCTTCTCCACTTGCACTACGTGATGCGCAATTTTTGCCTCCCATGACTACTGTACTGCATAGTTTTTGTGCTCAAGTTCCATCCTTCACTTCCAAATTTGCACAATTCATTCTCCCAACCTCACCTCAACTATGCACATTGTAATATCTAGCCTCAATATCATCCTTTGAGCCCCTCATCTATGAATTTTCATAACAACCCAACATCCTTTGTCTTTTGAAACTGCACATTATGTTCACTCAGTGTCTACCCTGTCAGCATGCCTCACTGGCTCCCAGAACTCTGTAGTTTCATCCCTCAGTCCAGCCTGAAATTCACACTGTGCATTCTCAAGGCTCATGCTACAACCCTAAGGTCTTGAAATGGGGAATTTCATAGTCACTTGGGCTCATATGTCCTCCATAATTGTTCAAAAGGCTAAATTATCAAGTTCATATCCCCTTAGCCTGTAATTCTGAGCTCCCATACTATAAAATTTTCTTCCTTAGCCTAATCTAAATTGCACGTTGTCTAGTCTCAAGGCTCAAGCTTCACCCCTAACTACCTTAGTTTTGCAATATCACAGTTATTGAGCCCTCTCTCCCATCCTATCACATGTCTTTGGCTCAATCAATGGATCACAATGCACCATCTTAGAGTAGAGGCTTTTGAAACTAATGGTGTCTCATCATGATTGAATTATAGATACAGGTACCTTACCATGCTATGGCAATATTATGAAGATATAGATGGAGGATAGAAGCATGCTGAAAGACACTCTTGTAGTTGAAAAATCACAAGAAATAAAAGGAATATCAGTTTTGCAATCGCAACTCAAGACTTAAGATCATTGAAGATTCCTTATCACCAAGTCATACAAAGGTGAAAAGAAGAGAATTATCAAGTAGACACTCAGCACACAGCAGTAGCAGTGGCTTGACAATGCCACATTATCAAGGAGTCCATGTCAGTAGTGTCATGTCATGTCATGTCATGAGTTTCCATATGCCAAGTTGTGAGTGTGGATCGTGTAAATGGTATTCAAAATGTATTGTAACGTGGAAGTGCAAAGGATACACATGGAATATAAAAATTCATGTAAGTTTAAAAGTCATAGGAAGTCAAAGAGTCACAAGGAAGGTGAAGCATCACCCCTTAGTTATATATATATATATTCCCTCATTGTATGAGAAAAGGACTTGTTCACCTTGGCTCCTCCCGCAAGGCATGATAGAGACAAGATAGTTCTTTTGGGGAGCAAGGAGTGGCTCCAATGCTCCACAACTGGAGATAGTGATGTCCATTGTATACAAGTGTCTTGGAACTTTTACTTAATAACATAAGTCGTCAAGGCCAACATATTCTTCATTCATGGATTATGAATGTGTGTAAGATTGTTATGCAGATGTTTGTACTTCATGTTTTCTTTTACATGTGCTATGATATTTGAACTGTTTCGATTGTTTTAGTAGTTACCTTATTGAGAATGTGTTGTAATGGTGGTGAGGGTTGTCCCATCCTCGTGCACTATTATGCGGGATATTAAATAAACCTTTTTCATTCTTTAGTTGTAATGACCATCGCATCCTCTACTATGTCGTTGGATGTTAGATGCATCCATCGAGTTCATGTGTGTCTCTTCTTGGGTGGTACTACTACCTCTTTCTTAGAGGCTTATTTTCTTCTCCTCTCCATAGTAGAAGAACTTTGACTCATTTACAACTGAACACTCACAACGCACACCCCCCTTTCTTTTTGAAGGCACATTTGCACTCCTCTCTCTTGATGACAATTAGTGTTAAGGCATATCTTTAAGATATATGGCAAGGGTCTCCTACTCCAAATGGTGTGAGGTCTAATTGAGACTTCATATGAGGGATACCCCTTAGTTTATGTATTTACAACACCATCAAAAATTCCCATAAAGGTAAAGGGTCATATTAAGATTCACTGGAAATCTATTTTTCTATAATCAAAATATTGATGGAGTTGCTTGGTTAAATATCTAAAATATGACTAGAGAAATTACAGTGAGAAGAATATTCATATATAAATACATAATTATACATATGTATTATACTAAAGTGAAATGATAACTTGGTTATTTACGAGATGGAAAGGGTAGAGTAACCCTCTATCAACTTGGTTATTTACGAGATGGAAAGGGTAGAGTAACCCTCTCTCTAACTGGTAACAGTCCTTGGTTATTTACGAGATGGAAAGGGTAGAGTAACCCTCCCTCTAACTGGTAACAGTCCTTGATCATGGCATGGTAGTAGGTCACACGTAGGCAAGGCAAATCCCACATAGGCACCTTGAATAGGGTATAAACTAATTACATATTCCAGGTAAGTATGAGACAAGTTTTCAGTTAAAAAAATATTGTAGAAAAGTAAAATACACTATAATTACATAGGTAAAGAATTGGAATAGAAAAGCGAACGAATATGGAATAGTGTAGTCACATATATTATCACTAATCATTTTTAGTATTTCTTGAAGAAAACAAAACCTTGAAAGAAGGAATGATGCTTTTAAAATAAAGTAAGTGATAAATATGTCATGCGACACTAAATAAAAGTCCAAGTATATCAAGAAATAGTGCGTGGGAATCATACCATCTTGCACGAAAAGAAAACAACGTTCAATCCAATTTACAGTGACTAAGCGACAAGAACTCTATAAAGAAAGAGATAAGTCTCATTACGATTCCATGAAATAAGATCCATAAAAAAGAATGCCAATATAATCATACAACTGAATATCCATATGTTGGAATTTCTAGGTTGAAATATTTAGTAATAAGTCTATCGTAGAGACAATAAATAGCCCTTTCTCCATGAAGGAGATAACTTTTTCTTCAGAGAAAACAACTTAAATAATACCCATAAAAAAAATAAATACATAGCAGACGGGCTGTAATCTTTAGCAATGTACAATAAGGACAGATTTCAGAAACTTTTTTAGAACCCCATCGAAAAAGAATCTCAAATTAACTAGAAAAACTAAGAAGAGACGCAAGTTGTATAAACCCTAACGGTATATGCAATCCCGGACACGGTATTGTGTCCAAGAACCCTGGACAAAAAACAGTAAAAATCGTATAAATGTGGAAGTAGTCGTAATATGCCATTGAAGGAAATCCCCATATCCAAAGATGTAGAACCTGAGATAGGCCCGACAAGAAGAGCCGAATTTGTACTCAAAGGAAGAAGTAATGAATTAATTTAAGAAGCCGCATAAAAAGGATCGTTACAAATTTATGAATGAGGGTAGAAGGAATCGAAAATTACCTGAAGCTAAATAGGAGTGTAAGGAGTGTTATCCGTTCTGCAAGAACAAGAAGAAATAGTGGAACCAAAAGGAAGGGAAACAAATATTGACATTAAAATAAACCCTACTAGGATTTGACACTACAATTACATATAAATTAAGACTGCAATTAGTAGACGCGCGCACCGTTATGCACAAAAAATTCAACATAAGAATTTATTCCAGGTAAGTATGAACCTTTTCTGTAAACCAATGAATGAACCTTCCACAAGTGATACAATAATATCACTAACATCTTCATGGAAGCAATACTATGCATTGAAAAGGGTAAGAAGGCCACTAAGGATGAAATCGTTTTAGTGTAACCGTCACAAGGAAGAAATTACCTGAAAATTAAACCATACTATAAGTTGCCAACCAGAATTTGTTCTAGGAGACTGAAAGCCTCGTGCCTCAAGCAAGGAAAACTGTATCCTTATCAGTAAAAGACAGTAACAAGGGTTTACCTAGAACCCTAAGTTGTAGACCCACTTCCAAATGGTGGAACAGGAAAATGAGCACTAAACGTGGGCGTGGAGGTGGGTAGTTACCACCAAAACAACCCCAATTACCTCCATCTTTTGATCCAAAAACCCTAGGGAATTATGAGCTCTGGATACGCTGACAAGTTGTTGTACCATAAGTCTGATCGATTCCCATGGGATTTCCTCACGGCCAACGTGGGATACAACGGTACAACCTCGTAGTTCTAGATTTTTTCGAGCGGTAAATTCACATGGTAGCCATACATAAAAATATCACCCAACTTATATCCTCATAAATCCTCGCGTTATGGGCTGAGGACCATGTTTTATAAACTAAAGAGAAACCTCATAATTGACGAAGGTAACAAGCCCATGATAACCATACGCCTTCGATATATGTAAGGTAGAATTATACTTGGAGTAAATAAGATTGCCACCGCAATATGGTCATGACATTACTGTATAGATTGAGGTTGTTGGAGAGCCAAGGTTCCAATATTATAACGTACATTTAATCAAAGGGACCCTTGTTACTAGAAATGAAAATAATTGTTATATGGCTATAATTTGAGTAAGCAAGGCATCCATGCAGTATACACTCGAACGACTACACAATTATTCTCATAATTCAAAAATAGAGTAGATGGGTGAAGTAAAGGGAGATTTAAAATGGTAACTTCTACTAGGTTAAGTTAAACCTCCTTAGCAAGGGCCATTCCATGAATGCTAAGTAAACTCTGTCTTTTATAAAGTTAATAATTATAGTGCTGGAATTTACATGATAAAGTTATCTATCAGTGCATGATATATATGCTATTATTTTAATTGAATAACTCAATCTAATATTTTTTTTAAGTGCAAGTATTTTTAAAGACAATTTTTTTGCTATGAAATATGTTATATTTTGATTATGAATGACTATGTTTACCAATTTTTTGACTATAGTTGACTATAGTTGTCCATGTTCACCATGTTTAAACATTGTTGACTATGCTTTGACTATCAACGATTATGGTTAATGGTTGACCATGGTTTCACTATGGTTGATGATGACTTACTATGGTTGAACATGGTTTAACTATGATTGACCATCTTTTGATCATAGTTTGGTTATGTTCAACCACTTTTGAATATTATTGACTACCACTCACCATGGTTTGAATACAATTTGACTATGGTTGACAATATTTTTAATGTGTTTTGTCTATAGTTGACCATGATTTGATTATGTTTACCATTGTAATGGTGTTTGTTGATGGTTAACCATGATTTGACTATGGTTAAGCCTAGTCATCCACCATAGGCCTCCATGGTTAACCATGGCCATCCATTATGCTTATAGATAGTTCATTACGGTTCACTATAGGTTACATACATATAGAGCATGATGACTATGGTAAGTATGGTTCACCATGGTAGTTATGTTGACTATTGTTGAGTATGATGCCCATATTGACTATAGTTAACCATGTCAATAATAATCAACCATAATTAACATGTGTTGATGTATAGATTAATTTATAGATAAAGTATTATAAATGTGTAGATTAATATATTATTGATGTATCATTAATGTTATATTAATATATTAATAATGTTTTTATATATATGTATATATAAGTTTTAATATTATATTGGTGTCATAATTAAATACTAATAACAATTAAATATTAATATAATAATATGTATTAAATATTTAATTAATATAATTAATGTTTTTAATTAATATTACTAATGTATTAATTAATAGTTCAATTGATTAAAGTATATTAATTTAAATAACCTATAACATTTACCTAATAATTATTAATAATTAAATTAAAATTCTAAAATCTAATTCACAACAAAATCTTTGATATTTAAAATTTATTTATCATAATTAAATTAATAACACTATTATCACATTATTAATGTAATAGACAAAGTTTAGATATTCACTGCCATATACATCACTTTAAATAATATTTTGTCAGAATTATCACCAAAATAATTTAGTTAATTAATTCAAAAGTTTTAACAATTTTTTTCGTAATAGAACCAAAAAAACAAAAAACAAAAAACAAAAAACCATCCAATGCAAATGAAAAATATTGCACTAAATTAAGCTTTCTTAAAACAATCGGTCATTTATACACTAAATGTAATGTAGGTATTCCATAGAAATGAATCGAATCTTGGAAAGTAAAACTTAAAATGATCATTAACGAACTTGGATACATAAATTATAAACATATGTAAAACAATCTCGTATATGTGCACTAAATGTATATTCCATACAAATTAATCAAATCTGGAAAAAGTAAAAACTTAAAATCATCATCACCGAACCTGGATACTTAAATTATAAACATATATTTCGTTGTGTCACTAAAAATGCAAGAAGCATTTCAAGACTAATGTAATATATAATCATATAACCATATTCGGGGGACTTAAATATTTAAAAAGTAGAGAGCCTTTGCTGTAATTGAAAACTGCATAGCAGACATGCATTTGAAACCTTATTCTAAAGCTATAAAAAAAATCCTAAACCCTATTCACATTGAAACCCTAATGTTCAAAATTTCTTCACCGTAACTAAACTTATGATCTACACAATGTACTTATACTGACAAATTACCTGTTTTGTGATTAAATTAAATACTACCCGACGACATTATTCACTTCCATCATTAGCGCATAGATTGATATTTTGTCAAAAATTATCACCATGGAGATAATTTATCTAATTTATTGAAAGGTTTTATCCTCGAAAAAATATAGTCTACACAATGTGCTTATACGGATTAAATTAAATACTAGCCAACAAAAATATGTAATGCAAACGAAGAATATTGCAGTAAATTAACTTACCAGCAAGTGTGCTTAAAACAATCTCTCATATGCGCACTAAATGCAGGTATTCCATGCAAATTAATCAAGCGTTGAAACAATGGAACATAAAATAAGACTTCAAATCACCATCAGTGAACTTGGGTACATAAATTATAAACATATATTGCAATGTTGCTCTAAAATGGCAGAAGCATTTCAGTACTAATGTAATATATATTATAAACCTACTCACAGAGAGTTTAATATTTAAAAATTAGAGAAATGTTAATAATTGAAAACTACACGCCAAGAGGCATCTCAATACTAGTGTAATATATAAACCTATTCACGGAATGTTTAATATTTAAAAATTAGAGAACTGTTACTATAATTGAAAACCACACGCCAATAGAAGATATGCATTTGTATTATGCAGAAGTTTTTTTATTGTGTTCTATAAATGATATATGTAATAATATGAATTTGGAATCTTGTATGTGTTAAAACCAGGAAGAGACGGAGAGAAGCAGCGTGTTTTTCCATCTGAGAAAAGCGGCGTTGTTTTGAATATGGAGCTGAAATCCTTCAGATGGATAATGTAGTCTAAGAAGCAGTCAATCCTTCGGGAGACCAAATTCACTGAGAGGGAGGCTCGTGAAGCCGCATTTGTTCATGATTTCCCTCCAATGTTCGAATTTCTGATGACGTTCGTTCTTGCCGGGTCCTTCTAGGGCCATGTTGTTGGTAATCGGCCTACTAAACCAGCCCTGTCCAATGTCAAGATGGCCCAAAGGCCAACGAATCGAACCATAATGAATTACAGGGATATTTGGGCGATTAGAATTTTTGAAACGCACATGTTTCGAAATGTAACGTAGAAGTTGAGAAATTAATGTAACACAGGCAGGTTAACACACATATTCCATAATCTAAGGCACGCGTTTCGTAATCAATGCAGCTATGCTTCAATGTATGTTTCATAGTTTTTAACTTTAATTTCATTTTCTCTCATCCTTATACGCGGTGTCACCTATAATTTAGGTATAATTTAAATATTGGATTTAGAGATGTAAGGAAATTATTGTATATAAATTCATTTGTTGATTAAGAGAATGCAGTCTCATCTGGCATTTCTCATTTTCAACGGGAGGGTTAGAATTTGTAATTAACAAAAGATTAATTTTCCTATTTCCAATAAAAGTTGTGTTTATAGACTTAATTAGATAATAAATTATATTAAAAAATAATGAAATTATATTTTTAGTTGAGAAATCATAAAAAAAAACAATTAAATAAGCTTTTTTAATTACAAAGGGCATTTCTTAAATATTCTGTGTTTTAGGTCACATAAAAGAAGGGTTGTCCCTTCCAATTCTAAACTTTTGATGAGATAGGGTTGTCTATTCCCATTCTAAACGTTAGATGAGATAAGCATTGACTAGTTTATAATTAAAGTTGTAAACAGATAATTAAATTCATTATACATAATTTATTATATTAATGTATTCATTTAATTTTATATTTATCTAAATTTTAACCTTTTTACTCAATGTTAAATTTATTTATTTCTATCAATTAAACTTTACATTAAAAATTGAATCATTCATTAGATCTTTGATATATATATTCAAAAAGTAGACTACATCATTCATTTCCTCCTAACATAATTGGTACAAATGCAAACGGTAAATGCAAGGATTACAAAAGATAAAGAAAATTCAACTTAAAAAGATTATGCCTTTCATAACCTTACAATGCTTACATATATCTATATAAATTGAGATAATTTGGAATCCCTAATTTAGTTATGGTATTTAATTAATTATTGAAAATTGAGCATTACATTTTCTTAATGTAGACAACTTATGGAATATATTTTCTTATCATACAATTTTTGGTCACGTTGCAATTTTATATTTCTTAAACCATAATTCTAAATACATAAATAGATTCAGGGCCTTGAAACACTCTAGGAGTACTCAAATTTTGGGAAAAGAATTTAAATCAAATTTTAAAATGCATTCCAAACTATATCTTTAGCTATTTAAATTATATTAAGCAAACAATCGTATATTTTTTCTAACTAGTATTAAATTCCATAAAAATTTAAAATTGTAAAATAAAAAACATATATCTATCACAATATATATAATAACTCGTAATTTAAAAAACCACTCTTAAATCATAAACCACTTCATATATTATTGTAAGCCATAAGGAAGCACTACTCAAAATATATATAGAAAAAGAGATTCCAATAACAATTATAAAATCCAAATATATATTTATTTGCCTATATAATATTATAAATAACCCAAAAAAAAATACATTCACTCTCGAAAGCGCAACAAATATTCTTCCATATGTTTTATAGAAAAAAGGTATTATTAACGTCCTTGTAAATATTTCAGACTTATATAAAAATCTTTATAGTACCTCTTAAGTAAGAAAAAATTAATAATATATAATCATAGATAAGGAAGAACTTTATATTAATCATCTCAAAAGATATACATGATAGCAGCTATTGAATATGCATTAGGGAAACAAGACTAGTAGAATAAACGTATCGCCGTCGTCACCATTACTACATAAACGACCATGCAATAGTAATAAAGCAGGACGAGACTATCACTGTTTGAAAAACTGTTGTGGCAATCGGGATGGCTTCTAAACTATCACTTTCCTCCCCTAATGTTGGGAAGTCTAGGGCTATGATCTTCTTGGGTTGGAGAGAGAATGACTATCCACTTTCATGAGGTCAACCTAAGTGGCATGTATGCATAAGATAATCTTGTGATGAGTCGCATAAGATAATCTTGTGATGAATCGCACTTCCTTCCATGATCAACTTCCCCATAATTATTTTAAAAGGGTCTATTTTTTTAGAGATATTTAGTGGCGTGGTTATGAGTACTACTAGGACCTAGTGTCCCACATTTTCTTTTATATCGTTATTGTGTATTAAAAATCACAACACTCTAGCCTTTACTTCTACAGTATTAGTGTCATGTTTTGAAGAGTACTACAAAGTCCTCAACACTACGTTACAATCATAATTGCGGATAACTACAGTGACATCGATGGCCTTGGTGATTGGAGAAACAACCAACGTTAGGAAAAAATAGTGACAAAAAGACACATATTAAATGATAGTATCGGTTGACCAAGATAGGTCATAGCCCAAATGAACTTACCTAGTGCATAAGGGGAAATAATAGGATAGAGAAAACAGAAGAGGATTGGAAGTGGCAAATCGAAACGATAAAATTGTTAGGACATGAAAAATGAACCAATAAAGAAATGAGGTTTTCGTATCCACGAAACCAATGAAGCCCCATCATAGAAACCATAGAAACCAAATGTGGAGAAATGCACTAGACAAGGATTGCAGAATACAATTACCCAAAGAAGAGAGTAAATATGATGACAAGATAAAATTCTAGGTTTATTATATCCAGCCAGCCATGCTATCATATCCATCTCCATCATGCATGAATGATGTGATGAAAGTAGTCTACATTAATGGATAGAAGCAAATGGAGACAGGAACCATGTGGGATTATAGGAAAGTTATTTCCATTTATCTAAGTTATAGTGTGCATGCCATGGTGTTGATGAGAGGGCACTAATTGTTCAACTGATGGGAAGAGTAGGACGGGTTGACGGAGTGGAAGTGGCATCATTACCCAAACATGGGTTGAGTGGAACATATATTTAATTTATGGAAAAAAAATAATATATTAAATTATTATTATAAACCTATTATTTATGTTAATAATGTTCATATAAATTGACGTCGTATGATATTTATTTAAAAACTACAATGTTCATATAAATTGACGTCGTATGATATTTATTTAGAAACTACATACAATGTGGTTAAAAATAATAAAGTTCATTCAAATAAACATAATTAGAATTAACATTGTTTTTAAAGAAAAATTGGCTCAATGTCACATTATAATAAATATAAATGTAAAGTGAAAATGCATTTCTGGCTACATATTTCACCATTTAGAATATATCTTTAGTTTCGAATCATTTCTTTTAATTAAAGATTATAAAATTTCATATAAATTCATTTTTCCAAATGTGGCAAATGCTTACTTGGAAGCCTTAACAAATGCCTTTTAGATTTTCATAATTTTTATGGTATTATGAAGAGATTTTATAGATTTTAATGTAATGTGCCAATATTTTGAAAGAAAATGATTATGGACACACCTTTTGATATGATGGCTTTAAACCTGCATTGGGATGAAACAAATACTAGGAAACTTTGATTTTATGGTCAGTATCACCACTTAAGAATTTTATGAAGGATAATATCAAACTTTTAAGTAAGATTCATTACATCAAATATCATTGATGAATAACATGGGCCACCTAATACCGAGGAATTGAAAATTATTTATTTCCTAACCATTAAATAGGACCCATCACCTCAAATACTATGGAAGAATGCCATGGGAAAATGTGATTCCAAATTTCTTTTTCCTAATTAAAAATAAGGGTTGCTTGGATGGTAGTCCCTGTTGAATAAATTTGAATATAACTATATGCTAACTTTGACAAGGACCAATATTAGATATATTATCTAAAACAAAATAGTAATTTAAAAAGAATAAGGATAAAATGTTATAAAGGGAAAATAGAGATGAAATAATTTTAAGTAATTTCACTTTCTAAATCCAATTGAACCTTCTTTCATGATCATATAGCTATATGTAATGGATTTTTATAACTTTTAATGTGGTTTCATTAAGCAACAATAATGAGTAAGTATATATTAACTAATATATACTAATCATATTAATTGACCAAAAAATTATATCATTTATCATAATTAATAATATTAAATATTAATTAATGAAAATCTATTAAGGAAATCATTGCATTGATTTTGAAATGGTATCCTTAAATCATATCACCAAATATGAGAATAAAGTATTTTCATTTATTGCCTGGAAGGTTTATATAAGATTTTATTATAAGTTATACCGATAAGTTAAATATTAGAATTGCATGAGTTAAATGGAAACCATTAACCTTTAAAGAGAAAGTTGATTAAAATGCTAATAAAATAAAATACTATATGACATACCTCAATCAATTATATATATATATATATATATATATGACATTCCTCATCATATCAATCAATCATATAATATATAATATTATATATATATATATATTCACTATGAATTGTTCTCATTACCACAACTTTTCACATGACACGTGAACATATTAACTTGTGCAAATCTTATTATTATTGTTATTATCCTTACATTGTGGGAATAATATTTTATGCTAGGGTTTTGTTCTGACATCACTCTATAATCCTATAGTAATATTAGGCTTCATATAAACATGTGGATTCATCCTTTCATTTTAAAACATAGGCCCCAAGGGTTTCAATACAAAGTTTTACATTTGATGCATTAGAAAAATAAATTTTAAATACTAACATTTAATATGGTTATATATAGTGCATAGCCTTGATTTTTATGATAACGAGGTGTCTAAGCTCTCTTCAAGTCCATCCAATAGGTGTTAGTGGGTAATTGTGGGATTGGGTATGCATGACTTGAGATATTTTATGGTTCTCATTCATTATGTTTTTAATCAAACACCTGTAGATGGAGGAGTATGTTAGAGGGTAACCAAATGTTAGAAAGCATAGAAAGAAAGACTCAATTTGACTTTAGCCTTGGTAAAATTGAGTAAATCAAATTTCCACATGAGTGAGACAACTTGGAGGCAGTTAACTAGTGTAACATGGCTCTTGTCACTTAGTTATTTCAGTAAATTCGAGTTAGGGGCTCGGATTTAAATTATGCATGTGTTGATTGCTAAATTTTAGCAATCTAGTTTAGTTATTTTTAGTTGTATTCAATTAACTGACCTCAAACTATTGGTAGAGTTAGTTGAAGGTCAGTTGTGCAATGGAACATTAGTCTAACTTATAGATATTTTAGTTAACTGATCAATCATCCCAAATTATCTAATGTGTGCATGGAATTTAATATCTTCAACTGAAGTCAAGATGACAAGGCAGTGTAACATGAGTTGTATACTAGTTTACGTATATAGGTGTTGCATGAGTGAGGAGATCAATCCTTGGGAATTGCACAAGAAAATAGGAGGAAAATCCTATCTTTTAGGGGCTAATTTCCTCAGGGAGTGTGCAAGGAAATAGGAGGATGATAGAGCCATAATGTGGCTAAATGTTGGCCATAGGTCCTGAGTCAGTAGGAGAACTGTTATTCTGTTACAAGTTGTGCTCATAGTTGGAGAAAGCAATTGTAATAGTTTCTCAAAATAATTGATTAATGCAAAGAGGATTAAGAGGTTTTTCCCAGTTGGATTCCCCTAGAAATCACTATGTATTTGTGGTTTTTCTTGTTGCATGTCTATGCATGTTGTTCTAAATTGTGATTTCCATTCCACAAATCACTATAGTTGAATTCTGTGTCTTGTTTTTCAGTTTGAAATATTCATCAATTGCAATTTATATTAAAGTTTTACATGGTATGAGAGCCATTCAGTCACATTAGAACCAATGTTTCGAATTTGTTAATAATTTCAAATTGCAACTTTAGTGTCTTCAGATCTAGGAGAATGGCTTTTAATAGGATGTGATTGGAGTATGCCCTAGAGGGTAGCCGGAATTTCATAGCCTAGAAGGACCATACGAAAGTAGTGCTTGATGATAATGGTGTGTTAGAATATCTTAAAACTAACATTGTAAAACCCCAGAAGTATGATGCACACCAATTAGCTCAATGGAATAAGGATGTTGCTAAAGCCAAGAGGATCATCCTAGAAGGTGTGAGAGACGATGTGGTCTCAAATCTCCATGGAAAAGGGACACCATTTTCTATGTGGAAGGAATTGACTGAGTTATTTGAAAATAGAAGTGACCATATAAAATTGGCCCTAAAAGACAAACTTCAAAACATTAGAATATAGAAGAACGATATTATTCCATAGTATCTATCTAGGTTTACTCAAGTCCAAGATAAGCTTGGAAGGGTTGGGGTGAATGTATCAGAAGATACCCTTGTGAGCCTAGTTCTCCGAGGCCTTCCAAAATCCTACCACTGTTATGAGGACTCTATGAATGGAAGGGAAAAAATACCAAATTGGGAAAGGTTGTGGTCTAATTTGGTTTAAGAATAACTGAGGAGAAATACAAGAGATGGAGTAACATCCAAAGAAGAGGAAGGAGACTTTTCTCTAGTTGGAAAAGGTATGAAGGCTAAGAGAAAGAAGTCCCAAGATGAGGTTGATTCCATCCAGAAAAATAGAAAGAAGAAGAATCTAAGTAAGATAAAATGTTTTCATTGCCATGAATTCAGACACTATGCAACAAAATGTTTGCAGAGGAAATCTAGCAAGCAGCTTGTAGAAGAAGTAGGAGGAGATTCGCTCACTTCTCAATTTGAGCTAATGTTTACACTCCTTTATTGCTTGGAAAACATAATAAGAGGGAGCAATTGGTACCTATATTCTAGTGCCTCTTCCCATATAACAAGAAACAAGGAATTTTTTAGTACCTTGGAGAAGAAGGATCTCGAGATGCATATTAAATTGGGGGATGATGGGACATACAATGTTATAGTAATTGGTATTGTAACCTTTAAGAGGGAGTTTGGCTCCCATATTCACCTCAAATATGTTATGTTTGTACATGGGCTTAAGAACTTGATCTTAGTAGTAGTATTAGAGGATAGAGGGTATGATGTTATTTTCAATAACGGGAAAGTCTTCCTAAAACGTGTAACTCTTGGGAAAGTGAACCATATTGGAGTTAGAGTGAGACACCTCTATAATATAGAGGTTTATTTTTCAATAAATGTAGTTATACGTCTAGGTGTGAGGTGGGGCGATGTATCCTTAGTCCCTGAGTTATGGAAATTTGGGCGTGGTCCATTGAGGTTTTCTCTTCATGGATCATTAACTTGCTACAGGAACCCATAATATTCGGTAGTAGGAGGAACAATACTAGTCAGTTACTAAGGAGTGCAAAGAAGCTTTGACAACAAAGAAAGAGACTCACTAGTAGAGTCAACAAAAACACAATTTTCCCAGTAGGCAATAGATGGTTCTAGTTATAGTTCTTACAGTACCAAAAACAACAAGGAGAGGTAGTGATTTAGTACATTCCACAGATGTTGGATAGGGGTGATGCAAAACACCTTTCTTACTAAGAGGGAGTGTTATAAATTGTACCGAGAAACGCTGAATTTGACTTTAGCCTTAGTCAAATTGAGTAAATTTAATTTCGATGTCAATAGGACAACTTGGAGGTAGTTAACTAGTGTGACATGGATCTTGTCACTAATTTAGCTAAGTAAATTTGAGTTAGGGGCTTGGAGTTTTGTTATGCATGTGTTAATCGCTAAATTTTAGTAATATATTTCAGTTATTTCCAGTTGTATTTAGCTAACTAACCTCTAACTATTGATAGAGTCAATTGAAGGTTAGTTGTGTAGTGGGACAATAGTCTAACTAACATATATTTTAGTTAAATGGCGAGACATCCCAAAATAGATAAAGCATGCATGGAATTTGAATTCCTTAGGTAAAGTGGAGATGAGAAGGCATTGTAACATTAGCTATATGCTAGTTTGAGTGTACAGGTGTTGCATGAGTCAAGAGATCAATCCTTGGGAATTGTGTGGGAATTGTGCAAGAAAATAAGAGTAAATTTCTATCTTTTAGGGGCTAATTTACTCAAGGATTGCATAAAGAAATAGGAGGTTAATAGAGGCATAAAGTGGCTAAGTGTTGGTGAGAGGTCCTCAATCAGTAGGAGAACAATTATTCTTTTGCAGATTGTGCTCACAACTCGAGCAAACAATTGTAATAGTTTCTCAATTCCACTAATTAATACAAAAAGGCTTGAGGGGTTCTTCCCAATTGGGTTCCCGGGAAATCATTGTGTATTTGTGGTTTTTCTTGTTGCATGTTTGTGCATGTTGTTCTAAATTGTGACTACCATTCTACATATCAATAGAGTAGAATTGTGTCTCTTATTTTTCAGTTTCAAATCTTGAGCAATTGTAATTTCTATAAAAATTCTACACGACCCTCCAGCCCTATGTTGCGATTGAATGGTTAAGTCATTTTCCTCTTGTGAGAATGCCTCTGCACCTTCTCTAGGAACCTTTTGTTTTGATTTCTCTTGGACCATCCATTGCTTTACAGGAAGTCAGGTACCTCATCATTTCTACATTGGAGAGAATTTTGGTAGGATTTTTTATGCTCTTATTATTTTATAACCTGTCTTATCAATTATTATTTTATCCTTTCTATATTTTCCGCGGTGGACCTATGGTTTAATAACAAAATTGCTAATCAGAAATTATGGCTCTACATTCTTGTTTCAAACCCTTGATTTATGGAGGATACTACAAAGGTTTTACCTGACCACGGGTAATTTTGTAGCTAACCCGACTAAGAGGTCCTTGATCATTTTATAAATTCATTAGTAATTTTGAGCATTGTGTTTGTTCTAAGAACACAAAGGGAGTACCAATGAGAATGGTGGACACAGGATTTCTTGCATATTATGGTCTTTGCTTGAGTGATACAGGTATGTCGAGAGTCATTATGTTTTATAGTATTCTCATTTATTTAATTTATTAAAACCCTTGATATTTCTTTCTAATTTTGGGTACATTTCGATTAATCTCCAAAACCATTAACCCTACCTAGACTGGAGTTTTTTGGGTATCAACCCTAACATTAATCTTTCATGCTTAGGTAGAGTAATCCTACACTCTACTCCTACTCAAGAGTATTTCTACGGGTGGATGTTTTGTAAGGGAGTTACATGATTTACTAAAGGTTAATTCTAACAAAAAAATTTCCATGAGGTGCCTGCTAGTTTGGTACGATTACCCTTTTATGCTATGATTCATCTCTTATATGACCCATCCATTTTATTTCTTTTATTTTTCAGAAATCTATGTTCTTACGCATTACATTTGTTCATTCTAAATGGGTGTAGGTCATGGTTTCCTTGTCTATTCCAAGAAATGATTTAAATCTTACATAGAGATTTTGGGGATTCTTCCAACTAATTTTGAAAATTTCCTCCCCTCCAATTTATCTCGGCAATAGTATCATCCGACTAGTAAATTCTCAACGTATTCGAAATTTTTAGAACGATTTAGAACCTAGAACATTCTTTTTTTTAGTTTTCGTTTTATGAATTGCACTAGAATTTGAGATCATCATGAGCTTGTAATGTTTTGTATAATACATTTCGTTTTAAGTATTTATTTAAACCATCGAATTAGCATTCTCCCTTTCATAAAGTTTTATGGCTAGGAATATCTTGTTATCACAGTACAGTCATTTAGCCCCAAGTTGCCAATCAAGCTATTATGGCTACTCAGTTGCACCCAAGTTTTTCTTAATGACTATTCCCTTTAGAATTAATGTCAAAGATTTGTGTAGTTACTGTAATACAGTAATTTCCTTTAATACATGGTGTATAAATACTTTTTGAAATTGTTTCTAAGAGAAAATATTTAAATTAATGCTATTATATTTCATTCTTTCTTTTTTGGTGAATGGGTTTCTTATTATTATTGCAATGTTGTTTACCACTTCTCGTAAGAGCATATATTATATTTATTTCATGAATTTATGTCCAACCTTTCAATTAATTAATCATTACATAATTTTCTCTCATTCTGTAGGTGTAGGATTGTAAACCCTCCAGTGATGGTTTCTATTAATTCGTTTGACACACCAGTCGCTATTATGTTTAGTGCACTGTAGTTCTGGTTTATTCACAAGATTAATTATTTATTGGACTATGGGTATTTTTGGTGTCAGTTCTTGTTTATTTTCTTGTGAGTACTCCTTTTTAGAATAATTTTATTTAATATGAAAATTTTAAGCAAAATTGTCTTAAGAACCTTCTCCTTCCATTCTTGACTTCCTATTTTGAACTTAGGACCAATTTTTGGATTGTCGGTTAGCCAAATTGACCTAGAACCTAAACCAGTTCATGATTCTTGGTTTACCCTTACAAGTACTTCTATTCATAGGAATTTATCTTTCATTATGAGAAATTAAGTGTTATAGTTTGCATTCATTCGACACGTATCAGCAAAAAAATGTAGCATGTTATCTCAGAAAATAATTTAACGCGTGAAACGAAATTAATACATAATATAAAAACATGTCAATACTACTTATCTTCTTCTAGATTATCCACAAATCACCATGAAAGAAGGTGCTCCACCTAACCGATGAGTGTTGTGTCTCCATAACAGGACTCCCCAGAGGTAGTTTCTTCTGAGAATAATTACTTGAAAATGGCCCAGTTATATCTTTCCAGAGGCGTCAATACGTTTCCAATCCAGCCCAAGAACTGAGACTGAGAAGTCTCTCTCACAAATCCCATTGGGAAACCACCAGCTAAAGGATATCTCAACTGGAAGCATGTTGTAAACCTTCAAAACTGTCCTATTTCATGTTCCAAAGCTTGAAGCTTAAACTCCTCCCTTGGACCTCATCCAACCAGATTATTTATCTCTAACGAGAGGAATAATTGTCTTAACTATCTCATAAATGGGAATCTCTTTTAAAACTTTTCTCGTAATTTTATGGTTTTCAATAGCTTGTATTATTTATAAAAAAATATAAATTTAATTACATAAAATAAGATTTATGTTTCACCATCCACCTAGGCCTTTACCTGGCCCACAATTTTACCAAGTAATTTGCGGTTAAAAAACATTTAAAACATTTTTCGAGGGGTGTTACATCTTCTCCCTCTCAAGAGAAACATTGTCATTAGTGCTTCTTAGCCCTGAAAATAAGCTATAATATGTCTTCATAGATATGATATTTATCTTCCCAAGTTACCTTTCCTAGCTAAAGTTCTTCCACTACACTTAACCTGGGAGATTGCTCATCTTCATAGAATTTTGTCCAATTAAAATACATATATGTCTAATAAATAAATTTTCTTCTATTAATTTGTTTGACACACCAGTCACTATTAATAACTTATATATATACCCTAATTATAGCACTGGGATACATCATTAAGATCTTAAGAATATCTATTGACGCATCCTCCCCTGATGATGGACTCACTTGGTAGTCCGAAACGTTGGGTTCACAAAATTCTACAACATGTCATTCCTCCTCTATCTAAAACTATCCTCACCTTTATGGATTCATTATTTAACAATTTTCTTTTGATTCGACCTTAATTCATTGTGATCATGACTATCATAAGTTTTCATAAATTATTATATAAGAGGCATGTATACATATACAATCATTTCAAAACATTGTCACAGATATCGCCGACTATTACTTATGGATTCAACGAGGTCCTTAGCATACTTGACCACCCACAAGGTTTACAACTTGCACTCAATAAAAGTTAGCACCATCATTATAATTCATCAACAATAACCTCAATCCTTTTACTTAGTCAATGGTTGGGAAAATTACCATGGACCCCGTGGTTCTATTATAAATGTGAGTTCATGGAAGTGTCAACTATTTAGATGATAATAATATTGCAAAATATTCATACTCTTTTTTTAAGATGGATTACCATTACCACATTGTCCTACTAGGTAGAATTACTATATTCTTATGTTTTTATGTTACATATGTATTAATTGTGCTTCACGTAGAGTTTGAGACTAGTTATTTCTCTTCCTTTTGTTGTCTACTTATCCAAGTAGCTCTCTTATGTCCATCTTAGATTACTTGTTGTCTTCTTCCATCGCAACAACAAAAGTTGGCATTCCTTCAATTTTGGCCTTTTACCATGTTGCATTATAGGTGATGGATAGAACTTCCACACAATACAATTCCATGTGTGGTCATATGTCAACTATCCCACATTCCTTCATTAGTATAATTATATTGTTTTCCTTTTATATATATATTATTATATATATATATATTATATTATATATATATATATATATATATCAATTCTTTCGCAAGTAATTCACCTCATTCAGTCAGCAGTTTACTTTAATACTTTTAACCCATAGGGTCATGGGGTTTTTTAAAGAAAAAGAAATAGTGGGCTTAGCTTTATACATGATTAACTATTCATTTTTCACTAGTCATACTTTTTATGATCATTGCTCTTTTATTCTTTCTTTTTTTTAGTTTTGAGGGAGAGTCCATATTTCTTCCCCGTGATGGATTGCGACTAAATATTTTTTTCTTAGACACGTTCATTGTATGAAATGTCACAACAACACATTGTCGAGGTTCAAGGTCAACCACTTCGTTCCACCATTTCCACAACAAGTGTTACATATTTTCCTTGTTCATGAGACCTGATTCTCTCCACATTATTTATCTGTCAGTCTTTTCACTTAGAAGTCTCAATCATAGTTTTATAACTCAATTAATTTTTCATTTTCAATTATTTCTTTTTTTCTTTCGCAATACCCCTAAGAATTGAAAACATAGGATAATATTAATGGAGTCACCATGATGACATAAGAAAAAAACTTGGAATAGTATGATATACTTAGAACCAATGAAATTAGACAAGAAATTCACGTCACTAAATTTTGCAATTGTATTTTTGTAACTTGCCTTACTTAGAAGTTCCTATTAACCCTCATGTAAGTGTTTATGTAATTTTTTCCTACAACTATTAATCAGGGCATCTAGGAAATCCTTTTCCCTTCAATATCTCATCTTCGTGTGGTTATCTCGACATGGTAATTTTTGCAAGAAAAGATAATTCTAGGCATTCACTTGACCAAACTAGATTTGTGGCTATCAAAGTAATATTTTAGGTACATAATTAGGTAATATTTATCAGTGGCATACTACCATTTCCATGTCGTAACATTTCTTTTAATGTGCTATCAAGTCTTTTTAACTTTAAATTTTGTTAAAATTAAATTTCATATTTCTTCGTTACCTCACTTAGCTATCTATTCATTTCTACGAAATCTTATAAATATATGTTCGTTCCCATTTGTACCTCATATGTGTGTGTGTGTGTGTGTGTGTTGTCCTTTTCAACTTTATGATGTTGGCCAAAAAAATTAAAGCAAAGATATCAAACTATCAAGGACCATAATTTATAATTGTATCATTTGGTGTTAATATAATTCCTATAATTCCACTAAATTTCCCATAAACTTCAGCATATGTTTAGCCCTTTGCTTATTATATCGACTTATATAAAATCTTCTAGATGTCATAGTCATCTCAATTAATCAGATTTCTATTCTCATCTTGTTTTCAATCAAATTGAGCCTTCCCAATTATGGGGTTATTATAAAATATACCATTTAGCAAGTCATTCGAAGATTAGTATTCATGGAATCCTTGAGCCCTCTTCCCACACAAGTGAAGGAATTTTCAAAGCTATCTCGATTCCTTTTCCATTTTTTAGAGTTATTGTATTCTTTAGTAAATCTTCATGTTTTTACTCTCACCTTACCTACTTGTACTTGCTAATTATGATATAATGTAGATATATTTTTTTGATAACAACAACATTATCCTGAGGTGATTGCATGTTTGTTTCGTATCGAGGAATAATTAAATACAATTACCACACCCCTTCCAACTTAAAGGTTCCAATATATTGTGTACGTACTACTTTCGAGTCTAATTTCCTTCAATCATATATGTCACAACTTACCTCTACTTTTCATCTATTCAACTACCGCTTTCAACCACTTAACTATTATAGTCCTATATGATAATGGTTTGTGCCAACTTCTCTACTATGGTAGCCATTATCGTTGTGGCTCCCTTTTAAAAAAACCTTTCCAGTGTAGAATTTCATTAATTCATTTATCAATTTGGACTTTATTTTCCATTAATCATGAAATATATACTAGCCAATATGATTGCATTGGGTGTATTTATACATCAGATATACTATTGATATATATTTTTTATCTTTCATTTTTATGACTAGAAATATCTTCCATATCAATCAAAAGGACTCCAACCATCCCCACCAATCACCCAACATGGACTCAATTTGTACATATATTTTGTTAACATGAGCATCCTACATCCTTATTTAGCTTGGATACGAATTATCCTTAAGTGTGCTTAATTGGCTTCTTTAGGTATATCAGTATACCTTACATTTTTCTTTATACGTAACAAGCATTCTTTACTTTCCTTTTATTTGAATGCATTCATTATGTTGAGCATTTTTTTTAATGTTTTTGAAGCTCTAGGTGAATATATCATAAATAATAGTTAAATTCTACTTACTTGATGTCAGTAGTATATTTGACTTCTTTTTATATTTGTCTCCTTTCTTGACACAAACGCTCATAAATATTGTTCTTTATTAATATCACTCTTATAAGATAGTTATTTCAATGATCCTTCTATAAATCAACAAAATTAATTTCATAACCGCTAACAAGTAGTCATCTTACAGATAACCCCAAATTTTTCAGAACGATCTTATAAGATACACCCATATTTCTTCTCAGGCATGTCCACACTACAATTAGTTTATCACTATTCATATTCTATTTTGTTGGTGCATACACTTCCTCATAATTTCATATTTCATGATATTATCATTATCCAGAATATGATTTTATTAACTATCCTTCATTTCCAAGTAAATCTTTCAAGTAGTTATTTGTTCTCTAAGGTAGTCAATAGGTCATTCTTTGTAGATAAGGGTGGTCTCACTAATGAGTCGATTAATACTTTGATAATTTAACACATGTAATGGAATCACTTTATTACACCTTTCAAAGAAAGCTCCTCTTTCCCTTAATTAGGCCACAGTGTTGAACCCTTTAGCTCAGATACCACTTGTAACATACCTCAACAATAAAAAAAAAATTAATTGTGAATTGTTCATTACCATAATTTTTCACTTGACTGGTGGATATATTAACTTGTATGAATCTTACTATTATTATTCTTGCGTTGTTGGAAGAATATTTTATGTTGGATTTTTTTTCCGACATTATTCTACTATCTAATAATATTATTATGCTTCATCCTTTCATTTTATAACATAGGCTCTAAGGGTTTTGAAACTAACTTTTACATTTGATGCATTGGAGAAATAAATTTTGAATATTAACACTTCCTATGCTTATATATAGTGCATTGCTTTTATCTTTATGTAAATAGGTTTCTAAACTCTCTTAAAGTCCTTCCAATATGTGCTAGTGGGTAATTAATAGATTTTGTATGCATGCCTTGATATGTATAATTCCCATTCATTAGGTTTTTAACCAATAGTCCCTAGATGGTAGAGGTGGTTAGAGGATAAACACCCTCCAGTCCCCATGCCATGAGTGAATCATTCATTCATTTTCCTCCAGCGAGAATGGCACTGCAACTTCTCTGCAAAACTATTATTTTGATTTTTCTTGGACCATCCATTGCTTTACAAGTAGTCAAGTACCTTTTCATTTCTACATTATAGAGAAATTATGTAGGATTTTTTTATGCTTTTATTATTTTACAATTTTTCTTACTAATTATTGTTAGATACTTTCTATATTTTCCATGACAGAACTAAGGTTTCGTAACATGATTGGTAAAACCAAATTATAACATGATTGGTAAACCCAAATTTTGGGTCTGGATTATTATTTGAAATCCTTGTTTTATGGAGGATACTACCAAGTTTTTACCTTGCCTCTGATAATTTTGTAGCCAACCTGAATGAAAAGTCCTTCTTGATCATTTTATAAATGCATTGATAATTCTTAGTGATGGGTTTTCTTTAGCACCACAAAGGGAGTACCAAAGAGAAGGGTGGACACAGGGTTTCTTGCATCCTTTTGGTCTCTGCTTGAGAGATACATGTATGACGAGATTCACTATGTTTTATAGTATTCTAATTTCTTTGAGTTCTTCAAACCCTTGATATTTATTCTACTTTTGGGTACATTTTGATTAATCTCTAGAACTACCAACCCTGACCAGACTAGAATTTTTTGGGTATCAATCCTCGCATTAAGCCTTTGCGCTTTTTTTCTTAGGTAGAGGAATATTATATTCTACTCGTATTCTAAACTCTTTATGTAACTCGATGTCTTGTAAGGTTGTTACATGATTTGGTAAGGGTTAATTCTAACATTTAATTTTTATTTTATCTTATTTTATGTATTTATGATTTTTTTCGCGAAGTGCCCCCCAGTTTGGTATGTGACCCTTTTAATGTATGAGACATCTCTTATCTCACCCATTCATTTTAGTTCTATTTTTTTTGGGAATCTATGTTCTCATATATTACAACTCTTACTTCTAAATGGGTGTCGGTCATGGTTTCCATATATGTTATAAGAAATTATTTAAATCTTACTTGGATTTTTGGTGGCTTCTGCCAACTTATTCTGAAAATTACTCTCCTCTAGGTTCTCTTGGAAATAGTAGCACCCAACCAGTGAATTCTCAATGTATTTGAAATTTTTAGAACAGTTTAAAACATGGAGTTTTGTTTTTTTAGTTTTATTTTTATGAATTGCACCAAAATTTGAGTTCATGATGAGCTTATAATTTTCCTTCTAATAAATTTCCTTTTGAGTATCTATTTTGATCATCGAATTAGCATTCTCCCTAGCATAAAGGGTTTCTTACTAGGAATAACTTGTTATCAGATTACAAACATTCAACCCTTTGCTTCCAATTAAACTATTATGGCTACTAGGTTGCACCAAGGTTTTTTTTATGACCATTCCCTTCAGAATTAATGTCAAAAATTTGTGTAGTTATTGTAATACAGTCAGTTCCTTTAATACATGGTGTATAATTGTTTTCAAGAGAAAATATTTAAATTAACACTATTGTGTATTTCACTCTTTATTTTATGGTGAATGGTTTTATTATTATTGTTGCAACATTGTTTTTTGTTTTATGTCAGAGTATATATTATCATTATTTCTTGAATTTATGAAAAAACATTCAATTTAGTACCCATTACAAAATTTTCTCTCATTTCATAACTGTAGGGTTGTAAACATTACTTGGTTGGTTGCTCTTAATTTTTTTTTACACACCAATGGCTACTACTCACTACTTGATAGTTCAGGTTTATTCACAAGCTTAATTATTTATTAGATTACATGTACTTCTAGTGTCATTTTTTTTCTTATCTTGTGGGTAATCCTTTTTATCTAGAGTTATACAAATGAAAACCTACTTTAGTATTTTTTACTTATTTTCCATCATACACAAATTTATGTAATAATAGTTCTCCATGTTAATGCCCTATTTTTCATACTACTTTTCTTTAGTATGGAAATCCTTAGCATAACTCTCTTTAGAATCATCTTCTTCCATTCCTGACATCCTATCCTGAACTTACGGCTACTTTCTGGGCTGCCACTTAGCTAAATTGGCTGAGAATCTAGCCTAGTTCATAATTATTAGTTTTCCCTTACAATGTACTTCCATCCACATGGCTTTATCTTTCATGTTGAGAAATGAAATGTTATAGTTTGGATTCATTCAACACATCTCAACAAAGAATGTACCACCTTATATCGGAAAATGATTTTATGTATGAAAGGAAATTAACACATAATAGAAAAACACATCAATAGTACTTATTTACTTCTAGATCAACCACAAAATCACCATGAAATAGTATGCTCCACTCAAGAGATAAGTACTATGTTTGCATAACCGGACCCCCCCCCGCAAGTCAATTAATTCCTAGAACAGTCAATAGTGACCCAATCATGGCTATCAATATGAATCGGAGCCTTTATAGTCCATCCTAGGAATTCAAACTCACAAGTCTGTCTCAAGGATCCCACTGGCCACCCACCAGCTCAAGGATGCCACAACTACCAGTGTCCTCCCAACCTTCAACAATGTCATGTTTCAGGTTCCAAAGCTTGTAGCTTCACCTCCTCTCTTGGACCTCATCTAACTAGGTACTAGGTCACTAAGGTCGCCTAATATTTTATTCCCTCTCACCATCTTGGCTCCCTTGTCCCAACTAAGATTATTTATCTCTAAGAAGAGGAGTCATTTTCTTAATTTTTTGGTAAATGAACTCTCTTTTAACATTTTTTCTCAAAATTTTATCATTGTCGAAAGCTTGTATTATTTATAAAAAAAATTGAATTCAATTACATAAAATAAAATTTATGTTTTACCAACCACCTAGGCCTTTACCTGGCCCGCATTTTTACCAAGTCATTTGCGGTAAAAAGAAACATTTGCATCTTTTAGTGAGGGGTATTACATTCCAATAGATGTATAAAATATTTAGATAATATAAAATATTCTCCCACCTCAAAATAATGTCTTAAAAATTTACCTTTCAATTATAATAGAAAAAATATAAATTGCTTTTACCGTTATTCATACTTAAAAAAAACTTGTAACTATCATTAAACTCCATACACTAATAGTTATAAATGCTACTTTAGAGAAATTTTGAGGTCTAAAATGGGCCTCCTAAGAAAAATGTACAAGCAAAATAAACTTCATAAGAACCAATATGGTTCAATATGATCATGTCAACCATGGGGGATGATTGCCCATTTTGGGAGTAAAAAAGTAAAAATATTAAAAAATAATAAAATAATAAAACTACTTTTTCCACACATATTTCCAATTTATCTCCCTAAGGTTTTACTGAAATTTCGAGCGAGAGTACTCGTTGGATGAAAAATTTAATTCCACATCCAAGAAGTACCTAAGTTACATACTTTTAATGAACCCTACTCCATGAAAAAGTAGAAGTACATGAAAAAAGGTGATTGCAATCACGTTTTGCATATATTTCTCATTTTTCATGTAGCAATGTCTATCTGAAGTATGCAAAATGGGAAATCCCTGGATGAGGAATCAAATTCTGTGTCCAACTAGTGTTGTTTCTCAACATTTGATGGGACTAGCCCTGATCACTTATGGCATATCATTAATTGGGTGATTGGGTGGATTATTTTATTGTTGATTGGTTTTATGGCGTGATACTAGTCATTTAATGGTGTGGGGACAATTGTCTTGTCCTCGGGTCTCGATTCTCCCATGTCTTCATTATACTGAGGAAACCCTAACCTTCACCATTATGTTTTTGTTCTGGTGCTCTGCTACTCCGTCAAGGTGATGTCTCAGCTTCTGGTCTCGGATTGGTGCTCCACGAGGGTTTCACTTGTCTAGCTCTGGGGATGGTTCTTTGTGAGGGTTTCTGTTTGTGCGCTCTAGTGATGTTCCCTGTTCTAATAACGATTCTAAAGTTTTGTGTCTGGGAGCCCTGGTCTCAGTCATTGGTCTCCAATCATTTGGCTATGGTTATGATTTTGGATCCTGTACTGATGGGTCTTTGTTGTACACTGGTTTCGATTATTCTGTTGATTTCAAAGTGTTCACCTCACTGTTTGACTTTAAGCTTGGCATTTTGTTGCAGGTCATGGTCGTGGGGTGGCTTGACTCTCAGCTTCCATCTGGCATTCGAACAGAGGTAAGCTCTCCCTCCATGTCTTAAGCTTCTGCTTCATTTTCTATTGTTACTAATTATTCTTGCTTCTTGTGAGTAGTGGGCACTCTGTGACTTTGACCTTGGTCCATGGCTTTCTTCCTCCGTTACTAAGGCTCGACTCCTCTCGTAAGTGATCTCTCTTTAAATCCTTGGCATTGTCTTCACTTTATTTTCAAGGATCTATCACTTGGATTCTGATGGCCTTGTTTGATGGCCACGGCAGGTGGGTGGTTGGGCTCACCGATTGCTAGTCTTGTGCCCTAACACCTACGCTCTTGTATCAAGTAGGGTCATCCCTTATCATTTCTTTGTCTGTCTATTTCGAAGTGTTTGCTGCTAGTAGTCTTCTGTTGTCGAGGGTTGGGGCTTTGGCCTGGCTATTTCATGGTTCTCTATATTTATGCCTCCAGGTTGTTAACTTATGAAACTATATTTATGTCAGTTCTATGGTGAATTCGTAGCTATATTTGGCACTATTACAGAGGAACTCTATTTCGTAGCTTGTCTGTGTTTTTATAAATGTATCTTGGACTATAAATTTTTGATTTCTACATATACACAAATATTTTTGAAAAGTAAATGGTAAATGTAAATGTTATGAGTTTTGTTGATACCTGTAGATATTTGTCATATTCGAGTCTTTTGCAAACCCTCTCTGTTGTTCTATGGAACTCGACCATGTTTTATTCTTGCCTCTGTGGAAATGCCTGCTCTCTACCACTATTAGGAAATGGGTAGATGAACTTGATTAAATAACTTTAAGCTGCAAATATATAGACTCATATTTTCTTGCTTTAAAATGATTGCATGCTTCTCTTTTTATTCAAATACTATGATGGATGATTACAATGACCTTTTCATTTTTCTCTTAAAGATCACTGTACAATTATTTAAATTGTCAGTAGTTACATTTTAGTTATTCATTAATAACTATTCAAGCTTGTCTATATTCTAAAGTTAATTTGAAACAAAAAATAAAAGGAACTATAAATAAAAATAAACAGTGGGCTGAGACAACCTTAAACTTAACATAAGGTCCTAAATGTTGTTAAGTAGAAATTTAAATGGAATGAAAAAAAGACTAACTGAAACTCATTATTTCTGCAATGACAA
This sequence comes from Pinus taeda, assembly GCA_000404065.3. Taxonomy (NCBI): domain Eukaryota; kingdom Viridiplantae; phylum Streptophyta; class Pinopsida; order Pinales; family Pinaceae; genus Pinus; species Pinus taeda. Next base: position 333,382 of record APFE031544570.1, read on the forward strand.
ATACTCTAGCCATGATCTCCCTGAGCTAGATGCTCCTGCATTAGGCTCCCGAGGTAGATGAAAATTCATGGCTCTAGTCCATGAGCTCCTCGATAGAATTCCCTATTGGAATTATGATACAGATCTAGCATTATGACACAGGTGTTGTCCTTGACGACAACTCACACAGATGACAAATCACAATTCAGGCTCACAAAATGAAGAAAGAGAGGTATAAGCAAGTTCCCCATTGACCAAGCCACGTGTACACGCAGGTTCGTAGACCAAAAGGTGCGTATAGCATAGACATGCACTTTCACAGAAGGAAAGGCACGTACATGTTGGAAAACTAAGTTTTGGTCCCTGGTATTTGGTCCATGGTAGTTTGGTATTGGTCCATGGTATTTGGTCCCAGGTATTGACCCTAGGTATTAGGTCCAAGGTATTGGTCTTATGTGGTTTTGGACCATGTTATTGAGAAAGGCCTAAACCTATATAAGGAGAAGAAGATCATTAGGCTAGAGTGCAAGTGTGCAAGTGATGAGTATCTAATGAAGTGTGAGATCTAGTATGTTGGTTATGGCTGTGTGATGCTTTGCTAAGGATGCACCTATGTGGTGAATGAAGGTTGATGAATCGGGATCATGAAGACTAAAATACGTTGTCATTATATGGTATGATCTGAATACTGATGCATGTATTATCCTTTATATCCTATGTTCTGGGTATATTTGAAGTTGAAAATTGCAGCAAAGGTATAAGTAATTACTTTCAAATTTGTACACGGTTCGCTTTGATGAAAGAGCATATACACGTTTATTCAACATATCCAAGTAGTGTATACATTATGACATTTAATATTTGAGGATGTTGTTAGTTCTAGTGATTGTTGCAGAGTTGTAGGTTCTGCTTTGTGTTCTAGTGACTATGTTTTGATGACAGGGTATCATTGATTTAGTTGTTGGGTGATTCAGAGATTGGTGATGCAGATATAGTTTATAGTCGTATCGCAGTGGTGACTGATTTTGTAATGATGGATCCAATATGAAAATTTATGAAACATGGTCCCTGAAAGAAAAGAGAAGGTTGTAGCCTTCTGTAGGATGGTGCCTATGTACTAGTAAATATATTGGCTAGTATAAGAGCTAGGGGGTTCTAGCACACTTCCAATAAAATATGGAGAACGAGAGAAAGTTGTAGCCTTCTTCAGGTGGGTGCCTACATACTGGTATGATTATGCGCCGATACAATATTGTAAATAGGTTTTTCTTATCTTAAAGAAAACAACAACATGTGGTTTTTGTCCCGCATTGGGTTTCCACCTTATATCATGGTGTTCATGTGTGCTTATTATGTGCGACAATCTGTTCTGTTTTACTGCACCTATTTACTATTTATATGATTAATGAAGTTATGATGCACTGAATAAAGCTCAACATATAATGGATTAACTGAATCATAAGTTTACTATATATACACTAGTTGCATTAAACACAGTTGTGTATATACGTGGGTTCCCTTAATTGAAGTAGCGTATATGAATATGAGTATTCAAATGAAAAAGTTATCGATTTTCTAATACTAATTCAACCCCCCACCTCTCAACATTATTTCCAAAAATTGGAATCAAAGTAGGTCCTTCAAAAGAAGCTTGATCGCTTGAAGGAAGATCCATCAGGATGAGTAATCAAGAAAGAGAGGGATCCATCAGACCACCAATCTTCAATGGGAGCAATTTTGTTTACTAGAAGATAATAACCAAAACCTATATACAATCACTTAGAATAGATATTTGGGAAATCGTGGAAGGAGGATATACATTTTTGTTAGTAATTCCTTCAGATACGACAAGTAGAAAGCAAGATGAAACCAATGCCAAAGTTGTTACTATCTTATTCGCCAGTTTGTCAAAATCATAGTTTGTCAAGGTCATGCAGCTCAAATCAGCCAAAGAAATATGGGACAAGATCATTCTAAGCTATGAAGGAGATGCTTAGGTAAAACATGCTAAGCTTCAAACTCTCAGAATTCAGTATGAAACCCTTAAGGTGCATAGTGATGAAAGCATAGCTAATTACTTCCTACATATAGATGAGATTGTCAATTGAATGAAGAATTTGCGTGAAGAAATCAAGGAAGTTGTCTTAGTTGAGAATTTTTTGAGATCCTTGTCTGCTAAATTTGAACCCAAAGTGTCTGCGGTAGAAGAAAAACAGCATGTATAGAATATCACTATGGTGCAGCTTCACGGAATCTTAACTACTTTTGCAATGAGAAAAGGAGGACCATCAGAAAGGAGAGAAGCCAAATTTAAAGTATCAACAAAGGGAAAAGAAAACATCAATGTATCAAGATACATTTCAGAAGAAGAATATGAGGTAAATTTTGTCAAGAATCTTCAACGGGGATCTGGAAGGTTCAAAGGTAAGCTACCTTTCAAATGTTTTTCTTGTAAAAGAGTTGGTTATTACGCTACTAGATGCCCTCATAACAAAGAAAATATGTATAAAGAAGGTAATAGAAGTTATTATACTCATAATAATAGTATTACTCATCCAATAGTGATGAAGATAATCAAGAAATTAAACTTCTCATGGCATATGAAAATAATGACGTAGAAAAAGAAGAAGTTACCAGATTAAATGATCAACTGGAGACAGTAACCAAAGTAAGGGAGCAACTATAGGATGTAGTAAAAGATCATAGCATAACAATCCAAAGACTTGAAGCTAAGATCCTCTCTCTAAAAGAAGATCTTGAAGAATGAAAGAAGCAGAATGATGAAGCTCTTGAGGAACAAGAAGATGAAGTTCTTGAATTAAGGCAACAAGTGGAAGAAGGAAGAAAAGCCGAAGAAAACATAAAGAAGCAATATTTGGAAAAGGAAGAAGAACATCAGGTTGAGGTAAATATCTTAAAAGGTAAATTAGAAGAAAAAGATAAATTGTTACTATTTCAAGATAGTACTAAGATTTTGGATGATATTCTTAGTAGTGAAAGATCCTTTTCTATCAAAACTGGTCTTGGTTTTTATGAAACTATTGAAGGTGAATCTAGCTCACATGGTGAGGCAAGGAACTGTAATGCAAAACCTAAAATGATCAACAACGAAATAAGAGGTCAAACCCAACAACACCCAAGGAAAGAAAATCTTCAAAGAAAATCTTTTGCTCCTAACTGTGGAAGTGATAGATGGTTATTTCCTCCGATGAATAATGTTGAATGTTATGAATGTCATAATCTTGGACATGTTGTAGCCAGATGAAAATGTAGAATGGTTCAAGACCATGACACAAAAATATCATCATGTTTTAAGTACTTTAAGGGACATTGTTTTGTTTGCAATATGTTTGGTCACAAAACTATTGATTGCAATAAAAGGAATATGAAACATGTAAGATGTTAAGCATGTAACAAGTTTGGACATAAAGTAATAGAATGTAGGAGAAAAATTCAGACACCAAAGAAAAAGGAGCGTACATCATCTCAATCTCAGGTATTGAAGAAGACAAAATTAGTGTCAGAAAGATGTGGCATAACTTAGTTAGCAAACATAACAAAGCTAGGGGAAGCTGAAACTGTAAATCTTTAGTATTCCAATTTGCATATGTAGATATTATGAAGAGAAGTCGTGTATATACACAAGTTAAAGGCTGCAGAGTCACATATATGGAGCTCTAAAGAAAAAGTAGCAGAACAGATTCAAGAAAGGAAGTCTGATATGGTTCAGTCATGGTATATGTTGATTGGCACAGGTTCAGGGGGAGCATATGCTTCAAATAATGTATTGTTGGCATTATGGTTAGAAGTCTTTGGTGATGATGCTTCTCTGGCTAAATGATACATCTTGCTACTTATTGTTGGTTGGCCAAGAGAATTATTGTAGGTTACAGGTCTGGATGTTGGTGACAAATGCTTATGGTGCAGATCATATATGGTGTATGATAGTTGCTGATGACTATCATGGTCTTGTTTAGATTGCTTGTGATTGTTATAAAAGTCATATTTATCATTTAATGTAAAGGTCATGAAAGGACCTATTTTGTAACCCCAATTTGCATGAGAAGGATGATGTAATAATGTCTATTTCAGTTATGTATAAACATTTACATACCCCCACTTGGTTGTGTGGATGAGTCAAAGTGGTGTATCCCCACTTGGTTGGGAGATTGATGTATGTTTGAGTTGTTGATGATAGGAAGGTCATACTAACTTAGTTGAATTGTAGAGTCATGTTATTCTTGCAAACTCGGCATGTGCTTAGGGGGAGCATGAAAAGATTGATCCATCTTAGCATGCACAAAGGGGGAGCTCAATCAGAGATTTTAGCATGTACTTAGGGGGAGTATGGACAGCAGAATATATATCAGCCGAGAGAATATCTTGGTCCACCCTTTGCCCTTGATGTAAAAGGGGGAGAGTGACTTGGTGTGGTTGTTTCCATCAAGTCCAAAGGGGGAGATTGTTGACATTATGATACAAATCTGGCACTATGGCATAGGTGCTGTCCTTGATGGAAACTCACACAGATCACAAATCACAGTTCAAGCTCACAGAATGAAGAAAAAGAGGTATACATAGGTTCCCCATTGACCAAGCCACGTGTACACATGATTTCACAGAGAAGAAGGCACGTATAGTGTACACACACACTCTAACAGAAGGAAAGGCACATACATATTGGAAAACTAAGTTTGGTCCATGGTATTTTGGTATTGGTCCATGGTATTTGGTCCGAGGTATTGACCCTAGGTATTGGGTCCAAGATATTGGTCTTACATGGTTTTGGACCATGGTATTGAGAGAGGTCTAAACCTATATAAGGAGAAGAAGATCATTATGCTAGAGGGCAAGTGTGCAAGTTATGAATATAAAATGAAGCGTGAGATCTAGTATACTGGTTATGGGTATGTGATGCTTTGCTAAGGATGTACCTATGCGGAAAACGAAGGTTGATGAACTAGGATCATGAAGACTAAAATGCATTATCATTATATGATATGATCTGAATAGTCGCACATGTCTTATTCTTTATATCTTATGTTCTAAGTATATCTGAAGTTGAAAATTGTAGCGAAGGTATAAGTAATTACTTTTAGATCTGTACGCAAGTTCCCTTTGGTGAAAGAGCATATACATGCTAGTTCGACACAACCATGTAGCCTTTACATTATGACATTTGATATTTTAGGATGTTGTTAGTTCTAGTGGTTGTTGCAGAGTTTTGGGTTCTGCTTTGTGTTCTGGTGATAGTGTTTTGATGATAGGGTATAATAGTCATTTAGTTTTTGGGTGATTCAAAGATTGATGATGCAGATATAGTTGATGGTGTATTGTAGTGGTGATTGATTTTGTATTGATGGATCCCGTCTGAAAATTTATGAAACTTGGTCCCGAAAAGAAAAGAGAAGGTTGTAGCATTTTGTACACGGGTGCCTACGTACTAGTAAACATATTGGTTAGTACAAGATCTAGGGGGTTGTAGCTCCCTTCCAGTAGAAGCTGGAGAAGAAGAGAAGGTTGTAACCTTCTACAGGTGGGTGCTTTTGTACTGGCATGATTCTGCACTAGTACAAGATTGTAAACAGGTTTTTCTTATCTTAAAGAAAATAGCAGTAGGTGCTTTTTGTCCCACATTGGGTTTCCACCTTATATCATGGTGTTTATATGATTAGTGAAGTTCTGATGCATTGAATAAATGTCAACATATAATGGATTAACTGAATCATAAGTTTATTGGATATACGCTAGTTGCATTAAACACAGTTGCGTATACACACGGGTTCCCTTAACTGAAGTAGCGTATATGAATCTAAGTATGGAAATGAAAAAGTTATTGATTTTCTAAAACTCATTCACCCCCCCCCACATCTCAGTATTATTTCTAACATACCCTGCACGTTGTGTCTAACCTGCGTCGAGCCACGAATTGTCCTCAATGGGATGGTTCTTCCACTTGAATGAGGTACTGTAGGTACTCTTTTCTTCGAGCCCGTATGGCCACCTCTATATTGAGGATTCCTTCCATCTCAAGTGGCTGAGCTGAAGAAATTTGTCTCATCCATGAACTACTCTCTTCCTGGAAATCCCGATTTTGCTGCGTCAAACTGTCCCCTTTAGGACTGGTAGTGTATGGGAATAAAGCTGCCACATTAAAGATGGACGATATTCCTATACTTGGAGGCAATTGCAACTCATAGGAATTTTCAAAAAACTTACACAGAATCTTGTAAGTTCCAATTTTCTTAAACGTCAACTTATTGTATTCGCCCATAGGGAATCTTTCTTTGTGCAGATCTGCTAGGACTTCATCCCTTACGTTAAATTGTACCTCCCATCTTTTGAGATCTACTTTCTATTTGTACCTTTGATTGTTGTCTTGTAATTTTAACTTCACCTGCTCATGTAGGTCATTAATTGCTCTTGTGAAATCTTCCCCGACAACACTTCTTCTTTCTAACTATCCCAAATCTCATAACTCATGCACTCATCAGGAATGCATTCCATATAAGATCTGGAAAGGAATACTTCCCGTGCTTTGATTTGGTGAATTTTGTAACCAAATTCTAGTTGGGGAAGTACACGATCCCACATTCGTAAATTTTCCCCAACTAAACTCAGTATCAAGTTTTCTAAACTCCTGTTCACCACCTTCATCTGCCCATCGGTCTATGGGTGATAAGCGGAGCTGAAATTTAACTTTGTGTCAAGCTTTTTCCACAAGGTACGCCAGAAATGTCCTATGAATTTCACATCCCTGTCGGAAACAATGGACTTGGGTAAGCCGTGTAGTCTGACAATTTTAGTGAAAAACAAGTATGCTACATGGGTGGCTTCATTGTTTTTCCTACAAGGGATGAAGTGTGCCATCTTGGAGAAACAGTCCACCACCATCATGGTGGAGTCAAAACCCTGCTTTGTTTTTGGCGGACCCAGGACAAAATCTAGACTGACTAAGTCCCACCATCTATTTGGAATAGGCAAGGGTGTATACAATCCCATGTTCTGACTATGCCCATTTGCCAACTGACACATTTTACACCTGGTTACATATCGTTGCATGTCTCTTTGCATCTTCATCCAATAGTAAAAATGACTGAGATGATCCAAGGTCTTATCAATGCCGAAATGTCCAGCTAGACCTCCACTATGTTTTTCATGGATGATGTTCTCTCTCATCGAACATTCTGGAACACATAGCTATCCTCCTTTGAATAGCAGCTCCTCCTATAAGTTATAGTCCAACCATGGACTATTATTCCTCAACAAGGGATTTTGGCAGGCTTCATAAGCCTCCTTGAATTCTGCATCGGTTTGATACAAGTCCTTTAGGTGTTCAAAACCCAACACTTGTATCGTGCTCTCCTACAAGAGTAAAACTCTTATACTTAATGCATCTGCTACCTTGTTGGCTTGACCACTGATATGCTTCAATACGAATGTAAAACTCTGCAAGTACTCAACCCATTTTGCATGTTTATGATTCGACTTATGTTGCTACATAACATACTGTAACGTAGAATTATCAGAAAACAAGACAAACTCATTACCCAACAAATAATGTCTCCAATGCTTCAATGCTTGGACAACAACATAAAACTCCTTGTCATAATACATGTATTTTTGCTTGCTTTCATTTAATTTTTTACTGAAGTAAGCTATTGGTTTGTCTTCTTGGCTAAGTATGACTCCAATGGTTGTACCACTGGGATCACAATGAACTTGGAAAAGTTTGTTAAAATCAGGCAACCTCAAAATTGCCCTTTCAGTGATCTTCTTCTTCAATATTTGGAATTTTTTCTTTGCAGCTTTAGTCCAATGGAAAGGTTGACTTGCCTTTTTTATGGTATCCAACGTGGGTGCACATATTCCACTAAAATTATTTGTAAACTTGCAATAGAAACTTGCATACATATGAAAACTCTAAACTTCGAATAGACTCTTAGGGGATGGCCAGCTGATTATAGCTGCAACTTTTTACGGGTCCATTTTCAGCTCATTTTATGAAATCACAAAACACAAATAGACTAACTCCATCTGAAAGAAAGAACAATTTTTTAAATTCATTAGCAACTTAGTTTGCTATAATTTCTTCAAAACATATCTGATGTGCCGAAATATTCTTCCTTGGTCTTACTGAAAATCAGTATATCGTCAAGATATACATTCATGAATTTTCCAATGAACTCCTTCAACATCTCATTCATTAGGCACATGAAGGTTCCAAGGGCATTACTCAAACCAAATGGCATCACCAACCATTCATATAGACCTTCATTGGTTTTGAAAGCTTTTTTCCATCCGTCCCCTTCTCTTATTCTAATATGGTGGTATCTACTCCTTAGATCTATCTTCGAAAAATATGTTGCTCCACTCAAGTAGTCCATCATGTCATCCATTTGTGGCAATGTAAACCTGTACCTAATAGTAATTTTATTTATTGCTCTTGAATTTGTACACATATGCCACTTGCCTCCTTTCTTGGGAGCTAAACCTATTGCAACTGCATAGGGACTTAAACTTTCCCGTATCAAACCTTTGTCCAACAATTCCTGTACCTACTTCCTCATCTCTTCGTTGTCCTTAGGACTCATCTGGTAAGCATCCTCTTATGGTAAACTATATTTGGGGATGAAATCTATGAGATGACTGATACTTCGCTTTGGTGGTAACTTATCCGGTAAATCATCCACTACAATGTCACTAAATTCCTACAAAAAATCCTGAATTTCTTCATGTAAGTAAAAAATTTTAGTATGCAACACTATTGCTCTTGGTCTCCTTACAAAGACATACTTTATCTCATTATCTTCAATCTATTTTAAAAATTCCTTTCCCCCCATCAGTAGCACTTTTGTCCCACTAGCCTCTGATGTTTCTTCTTCCTTGATGGGTACTAGTGTATCCTTAATCCCATCCTTGACAAACTTGTAGCAATTTTTTTTTGCGTCATGAACAACTTTTTGGTCATACTACCATGGTCTACCTAGCAGAATATGACACATGTCCATGGGCATGATATCACAAGTCACCTTGTCCCTATACTTGCCAATATGGAATTCCACCTCACACTACTCATCAACTAGCAATTGATGTCCTTTCTGTAATGAAGACACCTTATAGGGGTTTGGGTGCTTTAACCTTTTCAAACCCAATCTCTCCACCATATTTGTTGCAATCAGATTATCAGTGCATCCACTATGTATAATCAGTCCATGTGACTTACACACAGTCTAGAATAATGCCTTTCTTTGGGTTTGGTTAGCTGTCTCCTTTGCCAGTTTCATCAATACCTTATTTAAGACTAAGGCCTCTCCTGTCTCTGGTACATTCTCTACCTCTTGGGGTGGTGCCGCTGCTTCCTCTGATTGGGAAACATATGCTCCTCTTTGTCCAGCCTGTTCACCTTCAGGACACTCAAAGGAACTATGCCCCCACTTGTGGCACTTGCAACACTAGTAGGCAACTCCTCTGCCTCTATCATTACCCCTTCCTCACTGGTATGGCCTTCCTCCACTATTTCTACCTTCATTTTCTACTATCCCTGAGGTCTTTGATTTGTTTCCTTTTTCACTGTTGTTGGCAGTCCTTCCTCTGCCAAAGGATTGTCCTTTCCTGCTGCCAGATCCATGTCCTCTTCTGGTGTTCTACTTCCTAGTAATATTTTATTCTGCCTTCAAGGCATTCTGGTATGCTTCCTCTATGGTTTTTGGAGAAAGAATACTTATCTCTTCTAATATCTCCAACCTTAGGCCATTTACAAACCTTGTTGTTTTTTCTGGGGTGTGTTCAACGTAACCTGCTCTTAGATTCACCCGACAAAATTCTTCGGTATATTCTTTCACAGTCATTCCTCTCTGTTTCAAATTCTACACCTGCCGATATAGAGAAATCTCGTAATCTTTGGGGAAAAACTTACCCTTCATTTTGAGGACCATTATAGTGCAATTTTTAATAGGTAACTTATTTGATCTTCTCCTCTTTGCTTGGACACTGTCCCACCATAAGGCCGCATGTCCTTTCAACTTGGTGGTAGCGAATTTAACTTTTCTATCTTTGTTGATCTACTCACGTTAAAAGTATTTGTCTAACTCATTGTTCCAGTCCAACATCACTTCTGTGGACATACTACCATCATAGTTTGAAACCTCAGACTTTGGCTTACTGCTAGCTAATAAAATTGTCCTTAACAATCTAATTTCAGGTCCTTCCTCATCTGATCCATCTGTCATAACTACAGATTCTTCCTCACTGTCGTCTCCTCCTTTCGAATCCCTTCTCCTTCCTGCTTCTACTACTACGAGATGGGCGTTCAAGATCCTAATCTCTTCTCTCAATCCTTCATCTACTACTCTTCAAATAGCCCTACCACAACCTCTTCTCCTGACATCCATTTTGTAAAAAAAAAAAATAACCCTAACCCACCTCTGATACCAAAATTTATTAGACCAACCCTGATCACTTACAGCATATCATTAATTAGATGATTGTGCGGATGATTTTATTGTTGATTGGTTTTATGGTGTGGTACTGGTGATTTAATGGTGTGAGGAGACAACTGTCCTGTCCTCAGGTCTCGCTTCTCCTTCCTCTTCACTATACCAAGGAAACCCTAACCCTCACCATTCTATTGTTGCTCAAGTGCTCTATTTTTCTATCGATGTGAGGTCTCATCTTCTAGTCTCAAGTTGCTTATTCATGAGGGTTTCACTTGTCTAGCTCTAGGGATGGTTCTTTGTGAGGGCTTCTACTTGCGCGCTCTGGTGATGTTCCCTATTCTAAGAATCGTTCTGATGTTTTGGGTCTGGGACCCCTGGTCTCAGTATTTGGGCTTTGTTGGTTTGGCTTTGGTTATGATTTTGGGTCTTGTACTTGTGGGTCTTTCGTATACGCTAGTTTCGATTATGTTGTTGATTTCAAAGTGTTTGCCTCGGTGTTTGACTGTAAGCTTGGCATTTTGTTGTAGGTCATGGTTGTGGGTTGGCTCGACTCTTAGCTTCCATCCGCCATTCAAAGAGAGGTAAGATCTCTCTCCATGTATTAAGCTTTTGCTTCATTTTCTATTGTTACTGATTATTCTTACTCCTTGTGAGCAGTGGGTGCTCTGCGACTGTGGCCTTGGTCCACGACATCCTTCCTCCATTGGCAAGGCTCAGCTCCTCTGGTAAGTGAGCTCTCTTTAAATCCTTGGCACTGTCTTCAATTTATTTTCATGGCTCTGTTACTTGGATTTTTATGGCCTTATTTGCTGGCCACAAAAATGGATGGATAGGCTCACCGATTGCTGGTCTCATGCCCTGACACCTATACTCTTGTATTGGGTAGGGTATTTCCTTATTGTTTCTCTGTTTGTCTGTGTCAAAGAATTTTCTTCTAGTAGTCTTTTGTTGTCAAGGGTTGTGGCTTTGGCCTCACTGTTTCAGGGCTATCTATATTTATGCCTCCAGGGTGTTAACTTATGAAACTGCATTTATGTCAGTTCTATGGTGAATTCGTAGTTGTATTTTGCACTGTTACGGAGGAACTCTATTTCATAGCTTGTCTATGCTTTTTTAATTGTATCTTGGACTATAAATTTTTTCTTTCTATATATACACAGATAATTTTAAAGAATAAATGGTAAATGGAAATGTTACAAGTTCTGTTGGTACATGTAGATATTTTTCGTATTCGACTGTTCTACAAAGCCTTTCTGTTGTTCTATGGAACTTGACCACATTTTCTTCTTGCCTCTGTGGTAATGCCTGCTCTCTATCACTGTTAGGAAATGGGTATATGAAATTGATTAAAGAACTTTAAGCTACAAATATATAGACTCAGATTTTCTTGCTTTAAAATGATTGCATGCTTCTCTTTTTATTCAAATACTATGATGGATGATTACAATGACTTTTTCCTTTTTCTCTTAAAGATCATTGTACAGTTATTTAAACTGTCAGTAGTTAGATTTTAGTTATTCCTTAATAATTGTTCATCCTTGTCTGTATTCTAAACTTAATTTGAAATAGAAAATAAAAGGAACTGTAAATAAAAATAAACAGTGGGCTAAGACAGCCTTAAACTTAACATAAGGTCCTAAAGGTTGTTAACTAGAAATTTAAATGGAATAAAAAAAAACTAACTGAAACTCATTTTGTCTGCAAAGGAAAATCTCCAACCATGATCTCCCTAAGCTGGATGCTCCTGCATCAAAATTGCAGTAAACCCATAGGGATAAGTTGAGAATACAAGTTGAAAAATAGTTTTTTCATTTTTCCCTCTAAAATTTGATGATCTAATCGAATATTATTTTATTATTTCCACTATTATTTTATAATTTCCTTAGAAGACCCATTTTAGACCTCAAAATTCTCCTAATGAAATTCCAATATCTAAGATTGTTTTAAGTTATAAAAGCCTTCAATTTTATTTTTCCATATTATATACTAATATGTTTAAATAAATTTCCAAAACCAAACTCTTTTACTCTTAACATCTATAAACATTCTTTTTAAACTTTAAATAGATAAATTGCCTTGACAAAGAAAATCATATTTCCTCGCACATCATTAATAAATATAATACAATATATGAAATCATCTTACGATAAAGTGAAATAATTTTATAGTAAAGGATAATTCTCATTTCTATTTTTTTTCAAAGAAACAATTAAGTGTGTCTTTATTAATAAAATTTAGGAATGGGCCTAGAACCCTTATATCAATTTTCTAAGAGTAAAAACAAATATTCAACATAGAAAAAAATTATTGCCTCTTGGATTGGATAACCATTTTAAATAGAAAAGATGACAACTATATACAATGCAAAAAGACCCAAGAATGAGGAAACATTTACATACTAACATAATGACACAAGAATTTTAATGTTAACTAGTCACAAAATGCCAAAAGCTATCTCAACAAAATGAGACTTGAATTCACCATGGACCATGACTAAGTGCTTCAGACCCCTTGGAGCGATGAGTCCTATTTCTTTCCACAATATCCATAGAGCTAGAACCTCTAGTTTCTAGCCTCTCAGATGGATTAGAGGATAGTTCCAATGTAGCCATGTCAGCTCTGAGTGAATGAACTTCCTTCCTCAACCTATCAATTAGATCCTCCATATCGACATGATGGATAACAATTTAGTTGATTCCAAGAAAAGATTGAAAGAAAAATTTTTGCTCAACCAGTTCTTCAAGTTTTTGAATTGAAGCAAGAAAATCTTGAGTTACATCCAAAAATCTATCAATCACTGCAACTGCATTGAGATTCTCTTGAGCATTGGAGTTGCTTTCCATCATGAAACAATGACCCAATTCCATACTACCCAATACAAATACATTCACTCTACCAACTTCTAAAACATGTGTGACAATTGTGGAAGCAAATGGGCCAAGTCCTAGCTACAAAATTCTGTGGAGTTTACAACACAAACTTTTGAAACCCTGGAAGGTGAGATTGAAGATAGAAGGCTGAAGAGATTGGATATAGAATTGAAACTAGGACCTTGGAACAGTCCATCCTACAACAAATAAACCCAAATATCCATAATAATCTCACCTAAAGAAGAAAAGGATGACAAGAGAGCAAGGAAGAATAAGAGAATGAACTCCATTTTTAAGCAAAAAGCACTAGATGTCGTAGTCAAGGAATTTAGTAATAAATAAAGACAATGGAAGAATAAATGGACATGACTACCAAGAGGGCATGGTTTCAGAATTTGATGCTACTTATATGAGGATGTTTGACATCAAGAGTGATCCATGTATATTTGAGGGAAAAAATGGGAGAGGGTTGACCAAGAGTCAATATGGATATAGTGCCAAAGTTCTACTTTGGGTCAAAATTTATTACTCGAGAAAGCCATCGGATTTCAAGGGAGGAGAGAGGAGACAGAAGTTCTCTCCAAATCTAACATTATAAAATTTGACATGCCAAACATTATTAAGGAATTGGGAAGAAGCCCAACCTATGATTCAATTCGATTACACCTTGGATCATAGCGGCACCTTTTTATGAAAACTCGTCAGCTACTGGTTTAAATGTCTATATACATGAAATAAATCAACCCATTTCAACTGAGAGATTTGAGCAAGCATCCTTTGTCTAAATGATGAGGATTCACAACTCATGGCCTTCTTGGCTTTGATAAACTAACATATGGAAATCATAGAATCGCCAAAAATAATTATCCCATAAATTTTGTGTTCAATGAAAATCTCCAATCCCTTTCATTTAGATAAGTATTCCACTTGTTTATTTATAACTATTCCAAGGCCCCAACCAATTTGAAACATGATTTTTTCATCAAAACTAAAAATGACTCTTCTGTCTCCTCCTATAATTCTCACTTCTATATATATATATATACAGAAATTTCCATCATTTTCATCTCAACTTTCTAAATATTTATGCATGAAATATTTATCTTAATCATTACGTTAAGCTCATATCTCAAACTTGTCCAAATATGTCACATTTAACCTGTACTTTCACAATTTCTTCACAATTTTTTGGATCAATATTGAATAAATTATTTGAATGTTTTTGTATGGATTGTTATATTCATATATTTTACTTAATAAAATATAATATAAATTGTTTGAAAAAATAAGTGAAATATTTATGTGTTGGTTTATAATATATAAAAAAAAAAAA